>VURO01049100.1:46695-57184 GCA_015108175.1 Pelvicachromis taeniatus | reverse complement strand
CTTCTTTACTTCTCATTCAGTGTCTGTAGTAAGTAGTACAACTGAAACAAATAAACACAAACTTAAATTAAACCAATTAAGATCGGCCTAAGAGATCACCTTGTATGAATTGAACACATTTCTATGAGGTGTCATTGGATAAATCCAGCATCATTATGGTGTACAAACTTCATATTTGGGCATCAAAAATTCCAAGGTGAATGAATTTATTCACCCCACATGTTTTCTGCATTTAAAAAAGAGAAAGAAAAAAAAGAGCAACTAACCATTAGCGAAGTCGATGTGTTTGGAGATCTTGTGCCAAGTTCGGTAGTAAAAGTGGCGGACCTGCTCCTTGTTCTTCACCATGTTTGCTGGCTTGCCTCTCTTCTTGTACTTCATTGCAATGTTGTTCTGGATGGCCTCAAAATCCTTCCCGTGCTGGGAGCAAAGAAGGGCAGTTGTAAATCTATGATGCCAAAAAAATCTACACATGGAAACATTTTAACTTGGTAAAAGGTTGTTGCACGCTTTACCTCATAAAGACCCTCAAAAAAGCTGTTTTTGTCCTCGGCGCTCCAGGATTCCCACTGTCGACGGGCTCTTTTCTGGTTACCAGCTTGCTCTTCCTTCTCTGTAGACCCTTGGCCCTTGGAGGTCTTTGAAACTCCCCCCGTGGAGCTGACCACAGGCCCTGACTGTCCCACCACACCCTGGGAAGAGGACCCATTCTCTGCCCCTGTTTTAACACAAATATTCAGAGGAAAAGCACAACTTAAATATCAGCTCACCACACTGGCTGTTTTGTACGACATAACAAAAAATACTGATCTGAGGTGTGTGGTTCGCGAGATGTTAAAATACATGCACACAAAGCCACCCACTGCCATTACAGCACACACAACCTGCAGAGCTTCCCTCTCTGTGGTTAAGCTCTGGCAAGGAGGCAGGAAAAGCAATCAGTCCCTATGGTCAGGTTTACATTACGCTGTTCCAAAACCAACTCATGGTGGGCTCCACTGGCCAAGTTTTCTGGCCCAGCACTGAGCACAACGTCAAATTTTAGCCCAAATGGGTGTTCATTTACAAACACAAGACTGACTGGCTCACAGACAATAACCTAGATGTGTCGCTTCAAAATAGATGTGCATCGATATATCATCACATAAAAATAAGTGAGGCTTTCTTGGTCAGACGGTCAAAAGTGCTCAATCTAAATAGTTTCTGAGACAATCAGAGGTTTTCTGTTTCAAACAACAAAAACCCACCTGTCATACCTGTCAAAGGATACACAAGCAAATAATATTGTTTCTGAGCTGATCAAAAGCTGTTTTGTGGACAAAGCAATTTTAAAAAGGAAAAATGTACAAATTAAAATCGCAGATGTATAATGTACTGAAATAATTTTCCAGATAAATTCCACTTTTCAATGAGGAACACATAGCTTTCCGAGTGGCGTAGCCTCAATAACGAACTCAAAAAGACACCACCTTACTCTATGTCTCAGCCCCACCCCAAAGCTCACCAGTCTGTACCTCCGGAGGGACAGGTAGTATGGAAACCCATGAGGTGACGCCTCGTCTGCATAGATAAACTGACATCAACCAGCTCTCAGTTAGCAAATACTATTAGTGATTAGTAACCTACAAGGAAATCCTTCATTGTATTTAAAAGTCATCCTGAAAACCTTAAGTCATCTCTAGCTTTGATTCATTGTTTAGAAAGTTCATGATATCAGTCACCCTTTGAGTTATTACAGAGGATCATTCAGATTATTTGCAAAACCGACACTAAAGAAGCATTTTGACAAATAAATTACAATTTCTGTTTTACTGGTATTTGTTGTAAACTGGGGGGGGGGGGTTACAAAAATAAATAAAAAAAAATAAGAAGAAAAAAGACAAAAGAACTGTAAACAACCCTGTGCAGTAACGTCCCTTTCCTGTTCTGATCTCAAGTCCATTTTAAGCCTGTGATTTATTCCTTCTGTGCTGATAACAACACTGTGCCTTTATTGTTATTGCTGCCAGTTTCCAAGAAATTGCAACTGAAAACAATCAAGTGTCATCTTAATTAAAATCAAACTTCTGGCCTCTCCTGTTTTTTGCTTCTTTTTATCCGCAGAAGTGGTGCACAGGAAGGTGTTGCAACATGGGCTGGAGCAGCCAAAAAATGTACCCAGAGTACAACCCAGCAAGTGGCCCACGGGGGATACACGGCAACACAACGGCATCACAGACAAGCACACTGCAAGCACCGACAGTAAAAAGCAAAAACAGACAGCAGACGCCCCCAATCTCTGCTGATCCCACCTGTACACACTCTTTCCGAGCTGGTCACTCACTGTTACCTTTCGATTTTGCCCCGCCATGTCCATTGATGGAGGAGCCGATTGAATCCTTCCGTATCCGTTTGCTCGGAGGTCGAACGCTTGATCGGAGAAAATGATGCTGGTCGGGGCCCGGAGGGCCGGGCTCAGCTAATGTCTGGGGCAGTTGGGTCGAGCCTGGTCCAGTTCGGTTCGGAGCAGAAGCAGGAAGGACCGGGGCTGAACCGGAGCTGAGACCCGTGGCTGATGGATTAAGAATTTCCACTCCGTCCTCTCCCTTTGTACTGCGCTCCTCGCTCGCCTGCTCTCCGTTCTCCTCCTCGTCGCAACCGTCGGGCTTTCTGGACGGATTCCTCCTCCCATCGACACCGATACCCTCCCTGGAGCCCGGTGTCATGCTGCCACAACACAATCACACAAAATGTGTCACATTAGGAGCAAAGCGATGTGCAAAATTAACTTCTAAAGACGACGTTCACTGTCTCTCAACATGGCCGCCACTGTTTGTTTCAAATCCCCTCTTCAGTCCCGTCAAAACAACACCAAATATATGCATTTCATGCCTTATGAAAAATTAGATTTAACAGCTGAAGCAGTTAGGAGACTGGCGACGACGCTTTTCCGAGTGGCTTTCTGCTCTAATAGCCAATAATAACGATTTAATTTGAACTGAATTCAAAAGCGAGCGCTTTTCAGTTTAGCGCCCTGCAGAAACGACAACGAAAACCCCCTCGGTGCCTTCGACCTCTAAATAAAGTGTTTATTTCAAACCTAATTTTACCCATTTTGGTGCTCCTCTGTAGTAGACGATATCTTCTTTCTCTTCACCATGGGTCCGAGCGGTTAGACTGGCAATTAGTGGTCAAATTGAGCATAATAAAGCCGAGAGCGACCGCTCCGCTTTCATGCCCTCTCCTTGCTCCTGATTCGACTGAGCTGAACTCTCTGCGCAGTTCAACTGTCTCTTCTATCAGCAACAACATTACTCAATGCTTTCCATGCAACAAGAAATAAATGACACAAAACCAGCCGCAAATACGACATATTTAACTGCAATTTGATGGATAATAATTTACAAAAAGCCCGTGTCGGTTGAGCTCATTTCAATTGATATAAGTAGGGATAGTTTATTAAGCCGCGAGTCAACTTCGCTTCACACTACGTCACCATAAGCAGAAATTCTGCCTGCAAAAGAAACTATTTTATACTCAAACTTTTGCCATGGTAGTTTGATTTATTGCCAGCAATACTATAGCCTCTCATAAATACACACGACGGTAGCACATGAAGAAAATCAGGACGTGGCTTTAAGTACACGTTAAGTAGAAAGAGTAGAAGAAGCTGGATGAGCAGGAGCAGGGGTGCTGCACTTGTGTTAAGCGGTGTAAACACTGCAGAGTTTCTTATCCTATGTACGCTACTGTTTTCCCACAACTTCATTTTATGCTTCCTGAATAATCAGAAGAGGGGGAGTCCAGTGCTTAAGGACGACAACAACTCAGACTTGGGCCGATTTAGTGTGGGAAAACATCACGAAGGTCTTCTTTTTCCACACAGCTTTTAAATCTCTTAGTTGGTGCATACAGCACACAGCTGATTCTCAGGCAATTCTGGCACAAACTGTGATTAATTAATAGTCTGTGAAAGCCTTAGATAATTGCTTCAGCTAATAAATGTTTGATCTTAATTGGATCTTTAAGCTTGAAGTGATGGATAACCATAACTGTAACTTATTCTGTCTTATCATATTGTTTCAGTGCAACCTGGTTGACTCTAACACACTTACACCGCGGTCCTATTATTACTTCACTAAATGACTACTCGCATCCCACAGCAGTGTTACATTAAAAACGACTTAGCGGATGTAATAGTCTCATCACGAGTTTAATATTATATCAGAAGCTCCACGTGTATTTGGAAGCGCAGTGGTGTAATAGTTTGAGATGTTTACAAGCAGTTGCTAGTAAGTAGATGTAGCAAAATATATTAAATGCAGTCAAATATTTCTTCCGTGCATAGCCCGCTACTATGCCCAGCATGGATCCTGTTGTTGGCTAGCTAACATTAACAGTATAACAAGCCAAACAAAATTTTACGTTATAAAACTGCTCCTAGCATAACGGCTATTTTGTCCACAACATGTTGTTAAATTGATAAATATTACTGAGCTTACCTAAAGCAGAAGGTTGTTGGTAGTATTCCCAAATGAGACAGGTTAGCATTGCTAGCTGGCGGTAGATCTCCAGCTTGCTGCCGATGACAGCTCCAGCGGCTCGGTTGTCAGCGCGCGAGACACGCCCATTACTATACAAAAACAAAGACTGTGATTGGCTAAAAACACACGAGGTCCGCGGTTAAAGTTTGATTGGCAGAAACCTCCGCAAACTGTTACTGGAAGAGTTAACAACGAAGGACCAATTGTCATTCTCTTCCTGTCACGCCTCGCCAAGTTTACCGACTAGTACACTAAACATTTTAAGCGACTCTGAGTGATATATAATTTGCCTTTTTGTTTAGCTATTACATTTTTTTGTTTTAACAATAGTGGATCACCGCAATGAACTTTGCTGGTCCGGTAAAAACAAGTTCCGCCCTGAAAATGATTGACATTTTGACGAACAAATCAGTAGGCGGAACTCAGAGGATGCGCTTGAATTTCGTACGGGAGTATTAAAAAAAAAAAACATGTCTAAGAAGAACTGAAACAAAACAAACTGTATTGATCACTACGGTTTGATTTGGTACCATCATGTCAGACTCAGCTGTTTAAGAATAAAACAAGAGCACACATGGAGATCGGTCCATGTTTACCACTGTTTAAAGTGCCTTTAAGAGACTCACAATGTACATCTTTTTTTCTATTTTTGTAGTGTGTATAAACTATTACATTAATTAAACAGCTGTGTAAATCATATTTAAACAAGCTTCGGCGCTGTTGTGGGAACAATGCGCAGTTGCTTCTCTAAAGGCTTTCACTTGTAACGGGACTATGGGTGAAGTGAAACGAGCGCACCTCAGCTTGGCAGAGGACCAGTTATATTCCTCTGTGTCATAGTTGGGTGGGCTCGAAATTCTTCACTACGGAGTTGAGTCGGGCACGCGCAGGCAGAGGGGGGGAACTCGCTCGTCGTCCAGTTGGCAAACTGACGAAGAAGTCAGTCTTCGGAAACTTGAAGGGGCAAAACAAAACAACCATGACTTCGACGAACATGTTTCAAGGGTTGGGTACTGGTTCGAAACCGAGTTCAAGGTAAAGACTGCAGCCGTGCGGCTTGGTTATGTGCGAAAGAAAACGGTTTTATTCCCACTGCAGCCAGGAGCTCGGTCAGCTAGCAGTCCAGAATTGAGTATAACGTTGCCTGTCAGGACGTCCTAGGCTTTTTTTTTCTCCCGCTAATTTCTTTAAGCATAATTCGAACTCGCAGTGCTCCCAGAAAGCTTAAATGTGTCAGTGGACGCTTAAGTTGAGCTGCTGTAGTTTAAGTTGGCAAACTTATTAGTCATGGTAGTATTCGAGCTAGCCGTTCAGGCGTTGTCTGCTGCGCCTGCGGAAGTGTGAAATGCTCCTCGGAAGGCTCTTCTTTGTATCCGCCAATAGAGGCGTTATGGTCACTCTCCTTAAAGCAAGAGGTTCAGGTGCTATTTTTTTTTTTTCTTAATCTCGAAAGCAGTAGTTCCCGGATCAGCTCATCTAAGTAGAATGATCAGACTTTCAATAACGAAAGTAAAGCGTCTTTCTGATATAATCTATAGCGGACAATGGTTTCCATGCGTGTATGGCGCCATTCCCGGCTCTATAATCAAGTAACCTGTTATTTAGCGCAGTTGGCCCAGCTAACATATTTATAGCCCGGTTACTTAACGTTTCCTACAAGTCTTTGAGGGTAAGACGTTACAGTAACAGTAGTCAGTAAACATGAGTCCGCGTTCTGTTTATTTAAACGTTTAATTTTGTTGCGACTTCCATCCACAAACAGCCGCGGCGGGCTGAGGTGGTTGTTGCCCTGTGACGTGTCTCCAATAATCCATGCTGAGTCTTACTTCCATTTTGCATATTTATTTAAAACAAAACTTTCGTTTCCAAACAAAACAAAATAGCGTGTTTATTGACTGACGTTCTATAATAATGACATTCTACAGTATAATGACGACGGTCAACAGAAAAGTTTGTATCTACACCACTCAAAACCCACACGCGCACAAATCCGGCATCACATAAATAACTTACGACCACACCCCATGCAATCACCTGGGTGCAGGGAAAATTGGAACACCTGTGCCACTATAACAAAACATATATTCATTTTGGCTCTTACAAATTTGTATGCTTATCTGTAGGGTGTTGCAGCCTCCTGGAGGTGGCTCCAGTAATCTGTTTGGTGGCTATGAAGAGGACTCTGCAGCATCAAAAAGACCTAATAAGATGGCCTCCAAAGTTTTTGCTCCACCAGAGGAACCCCAGAGTGTACCGAGACGCTCCAATCCTCCAGGTGAGATTAACCTGCCGGGGTCCTGATCCTTTGGCTTTTCTGCCTCTGCAAATCAATGTTCAGGGTGTGAAAACTGTTACTACGCTGTTATATTTCCACTGCAAACATGTTTGCTGTTTTTTGTGCCTGCACATAATACACCTGCACATATTACTCTGGTATAGCTGTGTTTATTTACAGTTCAGGGTAATTGATTGCCCTGATGGTCATAAATATTTTTCTCTGAGAGATTATTAGAATATTGTTGCCATTTTAGCAAGTGCACAGTACGTGATGCTAAACTGCGTATGTGCTACGTCTGGTACTGAAGAGTGACTCTTTATGAAATGAGTACAGAGATCACATTTTATTTTGTACCATTGCTGTTTTATTATAAGATTGTATCACTGTAAAGTATGTTGGTAAATCTTTTGTAGGTGGAAAGAGTAGTGGAATATTTGCTGAACCTGAGCCTGCAGGTCAACCACAGAGACCCATGCCTCCAGGTGGACCAACCAGCAACATATTTGGGGCTGCAGGCACTGCACCTGCCCAAAGTCCAAGCCGAAGCCACCCAAATAAGCCAAAGGTAGGCCTTAACATTACTTTCCTGTCACTTTTACTTGTACTTTATATGAGTTGCAGAACAATTTTTTTTTCAAAGCCTGTCCAACAAAAGGACTCTACAGGGGGGAATACACAGGTTTGTGACAGGCAGCACTTCATTAATAATCCATAATAAACAGACAAAAACTAAGCCCCACCCTAAACCCCACCTGTCTGTGCCTCCAGTGAGACCGGTGGTATGCCTCGGAGGTGATCTCTCATTTGCATAGATAGTGACTGCAACCTGGCTGATGTCAGCCTGTTATTGTAGATGGTCTGTGATTACTAATCAGCAAAGGTGTGCTTAAGTCACCATGAAAGTCTGAAGTCACCTCTAGCTTTAGCTTATTGTTTAAAGACTCAACAAAGGTCCTGATATGGGTAACCTTTTAGTTGTAGTTACTGAGGGTCATTCAGATTATTTGCAAAAATAAACAAAGAATGTGACAAATATAACAATTATGACCTCTAAAACTAAAGAAATGTATAATAATTCCACTTTCTTGTCCTGTTCTTGTGTCCATTTGATATGCATTTTTATGTCCATTTACTCAGCTACTATTTCCATAAGCACACTATCTGGAGAGGTTTTAAAGGACAAGCTGACATAAACAAGAAATGATGAGTTTTCAGTTGCACATCACTGTCTTTGTGTTAATTTTGAATTTTAAAAAAATTGCAGACTGAGAGGATTTACCTTTATTAACAGTATTTCATCATAATGGATTTAAACTAATTGTAGTTTTAACAGTAAGCAGTAAAACAAGAATGACTGTGTTTTATTTAAATTTCTTTCCTTATCTTTACAGGACAATCTAAGCATGGGATCTGAACCTGAATCACCAGGTGAGTACTGTACATGTTCTTTTTGTTGAATTTCTTTTCATTGTACTATTAAACTACCTCCGCTAAGTCCCGCTGTTCAGACAGTGCAGATATAATCATATTGTACTGTTGTCTGAATTTTAGTTTTGCACCTTAAACTTTTTAATTAGTTGTCAGTTAATGAGAGAGAACAATAGATTTTTAATCTATTTATTTACTGATTTGTGCATTTCCACTCCTTAACTACATATGGCTTCAAGTAAACAATAAAAATGTGGGGTATTTTTTTATTTTTTTTACTTTTATTAGTTCCACCTACATCTGAAATGTAACAAATATCTGATTTAACCCTCCTCTGTTAGTTTAAGTTGTGAACTGGACTTGGAAATGGCAGGGCTTGTGGTGTCTTGAACTTAAGCTTTCTGGCTTTAGATGATAACTTGGTACTCCATGCTCTCGTCTAATTATGATCACTTCTGCATCCAATAAACCAACATGGTGGTGTCCACCACACTATGAACAACACAAGAGTGCAAAAACCAGGGGGTGAGGTCACGGTGGCTGTGTCCATTTTGATATCACATGTTAGCGTGTTTGTTTCAGTTCCTCAAGCTCCTGAAGCCAAAGCCACCCAGCCCAAGGCGAAAGAAGAAATCGCACCCCCAGCCGCTGCACCAGCCAAGGAAGAGCCACCTGCTGCCACCAGCACCGCCGCTGTTGTCTCGGCACCCTCAGAGCCTGAACCCACGCCTTCCCCATTTCCTGATGACACTTCGCTGAAGAACCACGAGCCTCACCTGGGACCCAAGCCTCGGTCCCACAACAGGGTCCTCAACCCTCCAGGAGGAAAGTCTAGTGTGGTATTCTACTGATCAGCTGAGCGTGCCACCTCTCCCAGTTTGTGTTCATACACCTCTTTGTCTGCTCCCCTGTTAATCTTCTCTCATTCCTACACTGCTCGTTTGATGGTTATGTGATCTGTTTTGTTGTTCACACCTGATGCCTGGGCTCATAAGTTGTCCACAACATCTTGCACTTTCATCTCCTGTTTCGGACTCCCTGCCGTCTGTCTTCTCCTTGGTATTCTTCTAGAATGAAACCTGCAATCATTACAATCACCAATGAGTCAGCTGACTGGCTAGCTGTCACCTTATCACTTTAACTGTAACACTGTTCAGTCTCAACTTTGCAGTTACTGTTTTCATAGTTTGTGTTACAAGCATTTGTAAGTGTAATTTGTTTGGAGGCACAATCGTCTAATTTTAGTGTGTGTGAAAACATTTCTGCGTCTCAAGAACAGTTTAGAGTTTGGACTACTTGCACAATTTTCAGCTTTAAACTGACCTGCAATTTGGTTTGGCTAAAAACTTCACGGCAGACATTTGCCCAAATTTCTGGGAGCTTTCTGGGGTGAATACAGCTTCTCATCAGTTTAATTGTGCCAGATCTTTATTGGATGACCACTTAAAATCAGAATTTAAGAAACAATCCATGTGAGACCTGATATCAGTTTGGCATCCTTTCATCTCTCTAGCCTTTTTGTTAATTATGCCTTACTAAAAACGTGTCCAGCGGAGAGCACAACCTGTGATTAAGAACTGAAACAGCTGTTTACTCCCCAGATGTTTCTGCCTCCTCAAAGAAATTCCATTTTGATTTGTGTGAATGTATTGTGCAGGTACTTTTTCTGCTTCGCCCTCATTGCTTACTTTATCTGAGAACATAATCTGCCTTCTTTTAGCTTGGGGTAGGCCTCAGTTTATGTTTTAAATTAAAACGGCTTGAAGACAAAGTGAACTCTGGACAAGCGTGCGGCCTATCTGAAGTCCAGGTGGGCTCGATGATAATCACATTTTCACACTCATCTCGGGGCACATCCGTGGTGTTCTGGTGCCAGCCTGTCCCCTCCATGTCGATGTGCCTGGCAGGCAGTGAGCGCAGCAGAAGAAAGAAATCCTGTGTATTGCAATAAAATGGTTGTTTTGCAGTTAGTTTGTTTACTGTGTCTGCATTCATCATCAACTTAAAAACTGAGAAACACTCGGTGGTGATTAATTTAAAAATGTATACTTTGTTAAACTGGAATTCCTCTCTCACGTTGATGCTTGTCAGGATTTGTATAAATCTGACATACAATCCAAGTGTTGTTTGCTCCAGATTGAGAGTTCAATTTTGAGTCACTGACAGTGGTGCTTGTGTCTGAATTTGTCCTCGGGCAGCACTCTCTGGAAGCTGTTTTTTCCCCCCCTCATATACAGAAATGGCCACTTCTGCCTGGAGT
>VURO01049100.1:25857-46675 GCA_015108175.1 Pelvicachromis taeniatus | reverse complement strand
GGGGTGTGGTTTTTTTTTGTTGGGGTGTGTTTTTTTTTTTTTTTTTCCTAATTTCTGCTTTGCAGCCACACAGAGGATTTTGTGTGTGTGTGTGAGAGAGTGTGTGAGAGTGTGTGTGTGTGTGAAAACATGTTCAGAGGTCCTGCTTCATGGTATCGAGCAGCCCACACAAAACGGGGTCTTTATGTTTTAATGTTGGTGCTGATGTTGACCACCATGTTCAGCAAACATCTCTCAGGTCATTGGATGTTTTTTTTTGTTTGTTTTTTTTTTTTATTTTAAAAAGCTGAGGGGTATGTGCACGCTTTAGCATCCTCCTGTGCTGAAAGTGGTGGTTGTGACTCAACATGACAAAAATGGGTTCTGAGAATATTGAATAGCTTGTCTAGTTAAGCGACATGAGGAGCATTAACTCCATGACTGTTCTTCTCTTATGTGACATATATTAAGGACAAGCTATTTGATCATATCACTTGAAATCACTTAATTTACCTGCTGGATTTGCTAAAAGTTAAAATGTTTATACTACTTTGGCTAATGGGTTTTGCACATCAGTCTTAACTTACAAGACTGGCTATTAGTGAGGGTCATGATCGTCAATTAAATTGAGTAATTGGGTTGATTAAGTCTATTTATAGACTAAGAGGAAAAAGTCAGTGAACACCTCCATACGTTTAGGTGTAGTCTTAATCAATTTCTAGGAAAACTGAAAAGCAGAAGTGGAAGTTCACTGACAAGGTGTCGTCTTACTTGGATTAATTTAAGTTTCAGCCTGTTTTTGTAGCACCGGGCAGTAGACCTAAAAACCTGGATGTGCTTCTGGGTTCTGCCGCTAAAGAAACCGGATGAGTGTAAAATGCAACTATTGTCTGTAGTTTGCTGCCACCTACTGAGTGAAAAAAGAATTGAAGCTCTGAAAAAGCAAACAGACATTCCAACAAAGTAAGTATTCCTAATGCCACGTTGTTTCTGTTTCAGTTCACCATGCAGCTCATCAGACGGTTTTTCCCTTTACATTTGGATATACTAGCTTTTTAGAACTACTGATACACACATTGTTAATTAATTACTGCCTTTTTCTTCTATTAGAGTAATTTTATATTTTCTTGAGCTGTGTAACTGGATTTGTTAAGACATGGGTAGTTTGGATTTACTTGACACAGGAGACATGCACCCTTTCTGCAGTTTTTTATGCTTCGTTAGCTCATTTTTGTCTCCATTGTTAATCCTGTCCAGTGCAAACAAAAGCCCAAGCTACACTTGTCTGACAGTGTAGTAAACAGGTTCTCTGTTTAAATGTTATTCTAAGGAAGTGAGTTTCCTACAGGGTATGGAGGGTCAAATTTGAGGGAGTAACTTTCACTTTTCTTTAGTATGTGTTAATGATTTCAGTGTCACGCGGGGGAAAGTAGCATTCAGTGGAAACGTCCTGTTGATTGTTTTCAATCCAAATATGACCCTTGCTTGTGTTCCATGTTAAAATACAGTCAGCTCAGGAGTTAGTATCAGTGATCTGGTTTTAAAATGAGTAAATGCAGCCTCAGATCATCACATATTGCACTACATCTATGTTTATTTAGCAAAAGTTGAGCCAAAATGCAGAAGCAGTATGTGGAAAAACACTCTTACTGCTTCCATAGGAATTAAAAGAGTAAGAAGCAGTCATTTGCTGCTAATCATTTAATGCAAATTGTTCAGATTTACTTATCGTCAGCAAGTGTTGACCACGTCTATAAAAACACAAGGTTTTGTAGTTTGCTGTTTTGTAGCTGTATGTTGTTTCACAAAGAAGAAAGACATCAGCAATGAACTTGGAGGAGCAAATGCTGCTGCACATCAATCTGGGAAGGGTTATAAGGCCATTTCCAAATAACTTGAAGTCCATCATTCTACAGTAAGAGGGAAACACAGGTGGAAAATATTCAAGACAAACCCAAAGGTTGGCAGTCACACAAGCACGGTGGTGGACAAGTAATGATTTGGGTTCTTTTTGCATCCACAGGACCTGGGCTCCTTACAGCCATTAAGTTCTTTATGAATTCCTCTTTATACCAAAGTTTTCTACAGTCAATGCAATGACCCAGACAAAGTTCAGACCTCAACCGGATGGAATTCCTTGGGTGTAACCTTGAGAGAGCTGTGGATCAACAAATACCCACAAACTGAAGCAACACTGTAAAGAAGAGTGGGCCAAAATTCCTCCACAGTGACGTGAGAGAGTTTATAAAATCATACAGAAAACCATTGCCTCAAGTTATTGCTGCTAAAGGTGGTTCTACAAGCTGCTGGATCGTAGGGTCTACTTTTTCCCCCACAGACGTGAGTCATGTGAACACTGTCTTTCATCACATTACGGTTTCTTCAGGATACAGGCAGCTGGAACTAATTAATTTAAATTAATTAGTTTTAATTGAATTAATTTAAATTGGATTTCAGAAGTGTTAAAACATTAAAATTGACATCCAGAGCCCTTTACTGCAGTATATAATCCAGTCCACCGTCAGTCCTTTGAAGGCAGTGGTGTTTTGTTTTGCTTGTTTTTGCTATTTCCTCATGTCTGAAAGTTTCTCTGAGTCACTGTTAGCCCACGCTATCTATGGTAGAGACGCAAAATCTATAGATTTTGATGGCTAAACCTGAGCAATCAACCTGGAAATCAAATGTTCAAATTTTAAATTTAGTGACAGGTTAACAGAATGCTTGAAACGTTTATCCTGACAGGGAATCCGTGTCTGAGATTTGAATATTTAACCTTAAAGGGCTGTCATGTATGCCGGCAACTGGATTGTGAAGCATTGTGGTTCATTTTTGGTTAGTGCATCGTCATTATTATTCTGGCATTAAGCAGCGATGTGACTAGTGCAGGAAAAAAAATACAACTTCCCGGCCCAGCTTCCAAAATAAAAGTCCGACAAATATAACTCGCCTGTCATTTGGATTCTATTCAATTTTATCTTATATTGCGCCAAATCACAACAACAGTCGCCTCAAAATGCTTCATTTTGTAAGTTTATGACCCTACAATAACACAGAGAAAAACCAGAAGAACTTGGCAACAGTTGAAAGTAAAAAACCCATTTTAACAGGAAGAAACCTGTGGCAGAACCAGGCTCAGGGAGGGGTAGCTTAAAAATAAATAATAATAGAAAATTCAATGAAATTATCAAATTAAAGAATGTTTGAACAAAAAAGTTTCCAAGTGCTTTGCAAAAGAATTCAAAGGCGTGACTAAATGTTAGTGGTGTGCCATACTGCAAATTTTGGTATCGATCCAATACAAGTATATACATTTACTGCCAATTGGTTATACCAATACCGATACGTTCCAATTACAAAGGCAGTGGCAATCAATGTGTCATGATTAATGAGATTAATCATTATGAGTTTGCAAACTCTGAACACATTTTAATGAACGCTGATTTTTACTTTCCACTATAACAAGTTAACGCAGCAAAACACACTTTTCAACATTTTGTCTATTTTTTGAAGACCTGGAATGTAAATGTGCATTTCTTTAAAGCACTTCAAGGCAGCTTGCGTCAAGGTTATAAAAAATCACAGTGCATGTTTGAGGTATATGTTTCTCCTTTTCATAATAATAATAATAATAATGTTAAATAATTTAACACAATTCAATGGGCCACATACTGTACTGAGAAAAATAGAAATAAAGTATTGATCCTACTGTGCTAGTATTGATCTGATACCAATATCAGATCGATACTGAGCTCTCTAAATGTAGCCGTGGTGGTGCCACAGTCTCAAAGACTCTGCGTCCCCCACCCCCAGTCTTTAGTCATGTTCATGAAACAACTAACAAGTAGTGTTAAATCCTACATGCCCTATCACCCAATAACAACATACTTCTTCATCACTTCACCCAACGTCGTCAAGATAAATGAACTACGTCACTTTGTTGCCACTGAAAAGCTGAGCTTGTCGTAACTAATATCTTTCAGAAAATACTATTAATGTCTAACCTATGCAGCTTTATTGTGAAACTTTGCAAACAACTTCCGGTTTTGTCTCCCTGACTTAACGCACTGCCTCTCCTTGCTCTATGCAGACGGTGTGACGTCAGCCAGAGTCGGTCAGCTGGCTCCTCCATCTGAGCAGCACGGAGAGCCTCTCCCAGAGGGAGACATCACCAAAAACGCCCGTGTCTGGCCAGCAGTATCGGCGGTCTGCCGGAAGAGGAAAGGATATGGATAAAACGAGACTATAGGGGGGGATCGGGCGTCGGCGGTGATCGAGGAGACTAAGAATATTTATTTCCCTATTTATTAATTATTTATTTTCCCTGCCAGCAATGGCTGGGGTCCATGGCTGCGGCTGCTGAGAGGCAGGTGCAATATCATCGACGAAGGCGTTTCGCTCCTCGGCATGGACGATCCACAGGCTGGCCCAGTGCCCATCCACAGCGCCCGGGATCTGATGCTTTCTATCGGAGGACAGCGATAACAGGGCCGCGACTGGAGGCGATAGTCCGTAACTGGCTGGAGGAGCGGGAGGAGCAGGAGGAGGAGGAGGAGGGGGCCCTCTTCATATCAGTTTATTAAAACCGATATTTTCAGCAGGGAGCTCAAGGTTATGCGCACACAACAGTCTGCCTCCGCTCAGTAAACCTGCTGCAAAATGGCATGACTGTTCTCCTTTTTGAAGGCAGACTGTGATTGAATGTACCCCTTCCACCGTGCTGAGCGCATTCAAACGCGGTGACACTCTCGCCTTTTAGGAGGGCCTGAAAAACTGTTGAGAGGAAGCGCAGCTTCATCTGGACCACAGTTGCCAAGATGATGGAGCTGCAGATAGACGAGGTGGTCTACCAGGACGACTACGGCTCCGGCTCCGTGATGTCGGAGCGGGTGTCGGGCCTAGCAAACAGCATTTACCGGGAGTTCGAGCGGCTGATACACAGCTACGACGAGGAGGTGGTGAAGGAGCTGATGCCACTGGTGGTGAACGTCCTGGAAAACCTGGACGCGGTGCTGACGGAGAACCAGGAGCACGAAGTGGAGCTGGAGCTGCTGAAGGAGGACAACGAGCAGCTCATCACCCAGTATGAGAGGGAGAAAGCGCTGCGCAAGCAGGCGGAGGAGGTGCGTTCAAAGACCGGCCACCGCAGGCCCTTCATCATCATCACTTCCAGCCATCCTGCTCTGCAGGCACATGTGACTCATGTTTAGGCCTGTGACAGGGATTGCTAAACGTATTATTAGTGTCACTGCACTCCTAACCACACTGCTTACATTACTTAAGGATATTTACGTCAGCAGGTATAGAGACACCACAGGAAGTTTCTTTTTCTTTTAAAGAGGGTCAACCAGGTAAACAACAGGGAGGTTTCCGGGATTTCTGAAATCAGCTGGCCCAGGGGTGGGCAGACCAAGGCAAGGGTGCACAGCAGTGTTAAACAAAAATCATTGGGCACAATTATCATAATTATCAGATGGGAATCCTCATGCAGATGGTTTTATTATAAAGCGAAAATCATTGTTTTGGTTTAAAACACTGTTTTTGCAACGTGGTAAAGAAGTATTTAGATCCTGTAGGTGAGTAAAAATTGTAATCCTGCATCCAAATATGGATTTATTGCAGAATCACAAACATTGCATTACTGGATAATAGTTATTGCTCCGTTAATATCTGTATCACTTTAATGTTACAGCTGGAGACAATTTTAATCATGTTAATCACGTCACTACGGAGAGTTTTATGAATAATGGTAATAATAATAATAATAATAATACAGATTTTTACATTCATGGATTTAGATTTTAAAATTCTGCTAAATTAGAGTAAATTAAATGGTATTGAGTACAAATATAATAATTGTACTGACAATATAGTGGAGTGGAAATAGAAACCAGCAAAACTTCAGTAAAATACTTGAGTAAATGTACTACAAGTAATACGCCATCACTAGTTATAGAACTGTCTGAGCCAATCATATTTCTGGGGGTGGGCAGTGTCTCCCTGTGCCCCCTTCTAACACACGCCCCTGGTTTGAAGTTAAGCACATGCATCAAAACAAAAGACATCTTACAGTTTTATCCTTGCTGTTTATGTGTCAACATCAGATTAAAGTTTTCTTTATGAAATAAGGTTAAGCTAAAATCTAACATCTGATTCATTCTGTTGCTACAAGTTTTCCAAATATTGCTGTTTAACTTTAAAGTTATAGTTAATAGCTTTGTTACTATTGCAGGTTTTTAATTATCACTTTTTTCCTGCCAGTACTACTACAGCCACCAGCGTACTTAGAGCCAGCTAACCGCTAACAGTGCTGCTACCAACGTCATCACACATGGAATTTTAAGTGCTCCTTCCTTAAACATTAACACAGCACAGCAGAAATATATGCAAATATATATATAAAAAAACACAATATGCAAACACAAAGCGAGGGAGGACATGATATCAGGACATGCATGATGATAAAGGCACAGTCGGCGTGACGCTCGGTGTGGGCGTTTGCGCTCAAAAACAGTGAAAGAACAGGAACACAAACAACAAAAAGTGTGTTTCAATACGGGGCTATTAAATTACAGGCTGGACTCCACCTGCAGCTACTTTTATCTCCTCTGTTTCTACCAGAGCGGTGTCATAGCAGCAGCAAGATCCTGCAGGCAGGCATCATAAAGCAACTTTAATCCTCCTCGCATCCAAAGAGGCCTCAAAGTATCACTGGCGGCCCTGCTGATGTCAGCTTAGCTCAGCCTTTAGGCCACTTTGTCATCTGCTCTGCACAGCGGCATCCCCTCTGTTAGTTATCTAGTTTGTTTTCACTTTAAGCTGCCTTGTATTTAAACTTCAGTTTAATATAATTACAGACAGAAAGTGCTTATTGTGAAAATGGGATTTTGTAGGGCCAGTACTTGAAAATGAACATGTGCTGCAGGTTAAAGTAGGTGCTGAGCCATCAGTCGTGCCTCTGCAGAAACTGAAAAAGAAAGCTGTAACAACAATGCATTCCTTTACATGCTATTTATATATGTGTGCTTAAAAAAACAAAACACTCACATCACAGTATAAGAATCAGGTCTTCTCTTTATGGTCAGCTAGGACTTTTTCAACCACAGGCAAATCTTTCTTTGCACTTCTGGCACAAGCTGTCTTGAAGACACTGCATATTTAAGATTTGAAGTTTTGCGCAGGGCTGCCCACACTTTTACACGAACCTGTACTTGTTTGATGACATTAGATGACAAATAAACAGACGGTTTTCTCCATCACTGGGGTGCAGAGGGGGATGGGTTGATGTGCAAATGGGTAGAAGTCACAGGAAATCAATAGCGCACAGAGCTCACTGGGGGAGTCTGGGACTGTAATCTGATTTGTGCTTATGAGAAGCAGAGAGAGAGAGAGAGAGAGTGAGAATAACAAAAGCAGGGAGAAAGAAACAGACTGAGGTTTTTATGAAGCTACGGCAGAGGCGAGCAAACGCGCGGCCCAGCCCAGGCCAGATCGGAAAGAGTCTAAGGATAAGGATGAGGAGAACAATAATGCCTCCTCCTGCAAGACATGGGCAACAACAAGCAGAAAAGGCAGCTCAGATTACAAAGTTATTGGAGCTAATGGTAAACAAAGACAACAGCTTCATCTTTTTACTCATGAAGCGTTCGACCGAGATACCCACGAGCACAAATGTAACCATTTTGTAGCATCTCCTCCTAAAAGATCCCACTCCTGTGTTTGTCTCCAACCATCAAAAAGCATCTTTTCATCATCTCTCTTAACGTGATTTACATACAAATGATTAACCAGCTCAGCTCGACATGTTGACTTAACCTCTAGATTTTATAATAATTTCAAAGATTTCAGATTATCCTCTGTATTTTCATGCTTGTTGTCACTTCACTCAGATATCACACGGTATAAATAGCTGAGCGTGTGACCACACTGCAGTCACACTTAAGAGTCAGTTTGTGAGGAAAGCTCATTAGTTTCACTCGTCACGTATCGCAAAATTCCTTAATGAGAATTATTCCGACTGGACCGTGCAAACATTCGTTCCTACGCTGTGTCACGTTACCTGTGTGAGTGCTGTTCGCACAGTTTAAAGTTATTTATGAGAATGCACCGCGTTTTTCTTGCTTCTGTAGTCACATCGCTGCACACTGCAAGCCGTGCCTCACTAACGCTGCATTTTAATGGACAGCGATGTGCCTGTACCTGCATGAGTTTAGGAGCCTCGTGCAGGTAAAGGCACAGGGAATAGAGGGGTGGATTTGAAGGGCACCTTCCCAGTCTGAGGCGGGGGTTAGGACAAACGATATTGCTGTGTCTTGTTTCAGCAAGAAACAAAGACATCTAGTATGACACAAAGACATTTTTTTGAGGTGTAAACTCTTTGTTTATCATTGAATCTATAGTGTGTTAAAACTGTGGATGTTCAGCAGTGACAGGGCTGGAGGCTCGCTCCTCCTGCACCATGAGTACAGTGCAAAAACTGCAGCAGCTACAAGAATGCTGCAGCAATCGCTCTGCAATTTCTAAAGGAATTTCACATTCTCCTTCTGCTAAAGCTGCAGGGAAACCACGGCATTAGTGTTGTTTACTCGTCTGCGTGTTTCAGGGTGTGTTTTGCCACATTTTCGGTAATTCATTAAACTTCTCTTACTGGTTAAATCATCTCAGGGTCCTCTTCCCTGTAGCTGTAGAGATGCTGCTTGTATGTTCAGAGTGCTGTTGTGTTGCAGTGCTTCCTGTTTGGTGTGGCATGTATCTGCTGCACGTTGGTGGTTCCAAGGTCTGTCTGCAGTCAGAGGATTACCGTATTAAGACTTTGTGGACTTGCTGAAAAAAGGACGTCATTGTGAGCAGCTTTATTTAAAAAAATGAAACAGGCAGTAGGCGGGGGGCGTAGGCAGTTCTGTGTTTCTGCATATATTGTGAGATAAATTTATTATACGAACCTGAAAGAGACAAAATGTGAAATACTTTTTCCATAATATCCAGATACTGTATATAACCACACGAGCATGTGAAGCCTGAGTTCACTTTTAATTTTTTGACATGTGCACTGAAGCCCCGAAATGTTATATTCCACTTTTAGAAGAGTCTGTGAATTAATTACTGGGTCTATTTTTTTTTCTCTTGTTTTATCAGAAATTCATTGAATTTGAGGATTCACTGGAGGCCGAGAAGAAGGACCTGCAGATACAGGTGGAGTTTTTGGAGCTACAGGGGAAACAGCTGGAGCTGAAGGCAAAGAACTATTCTGACCAGAGTGAGTGCATAGATGTGATGTCATACGCTGTGCATAGGTGTAGGACACCTGGCTGAAAGGGTGATCCTTATACCGAACATTGTAGTGGTTACTGCAGTGTCCTGGGTTTGAGTCTGCCCCAGGCTGTCCTCTGCACCGTAGCTTTGAAGGGAAGGTGGAAAGAGAAGTAGACACACTGAGGATGTATTTTTACACTTTGGTTGATTTTGAAATGAAACACTGATTTTCTTTGTTGTACATTATGAATACAGACATTCAGTTGGCTTAGGGATTTTTTTATTTGTATGTTTGCGGGGATCCACCGTACCCTTAATGTTTTTTTGCTTCTTTGTTTCTCCCCCAACGATTACTATGTTGGCAAACATAAACTTGAAATCATTTCAATTTCACGACTGTCCTACTATAAGCTCCAAAATGATACTTCCTGTCCATTTAATTGGCAAAAGGTTGTAAAGTGAGCTGGATGTCACGGCTGTTTAAATGTACTTTTCTTCCTGTTGCTCCTGAAGTTGATGTGTTGTCCGTCTGCTTCACAGTCACTCGGCTGGAAGAGCGAGAGTCAGACATGAAGAAAGAGTACAACGCTCTGCATCAGCGCCACACTGAGGTGAGCAAACCTTCGGCCCTCCTGTTAGTTAAATGACCAGAGTTAGATATTCTACGTAACGACTGCTCTTTTCTTTTTGATTTCTATCTGTAATTTATTACACATTAGGCCACATATTGGCCTAATTCACCAAACATGTACAGAGTCATTTCAAATATTCATGATATCAAGCTCGAATGATACAGCTATCATGCACAATGTTTCAGAAAAAGAAGCACATTGGTGGTTTTTTTTTGTTTTCTACAATTCAGAGTATCTAAATATGAACGCCTTGTTAAACACTGTAAACAAGGCTGTGTACAGAAGCATTTAAAACTCTTTTGAGCACCTCAGTCTGCTCAGTCCATTAATTCTCAAAATAAAGCTTGCAGTTGATCATAGATCAATTATTAAATAACTGTAATACTTTTATTTTCAATGTATTTATTTAAAAGGGACAAAGTGGTTTAACATACACTATATTGCCCAAAGTATTTGCTCATTTGTCTTCACACTCATATGAACTTGAGTGACGTCCTATTCTTAATCAATAGGGTTTAATATGATGTCGGCCCACCCGTTGCAGCTATAACAGCTTCTACTCTTCTGGGAAGAAGAGTTCAACAAGTTTAGGAGTGTTTATGGGAATTTCTGACCATTATTCCCAAAGCGCATTTGTGAGTTCAGACACTGATGAGGTCTGGCTCACAATCTCCGCTCTAATTCATCCCAAAGATTTTCTGTCAAGTTGAGGTCAGCACTCTGTGCATCCCAGTCAAGTTCTTCCACACCTAACTTGCTCATCCACATCTTTATGGAGCTTGCTTTGTGCAATGGTGCGCAGTCATGTTGGAACCAGAAGGGACCATCCGGGACCCAAAACTGTTCCCTTAAAGTCGGGAGCATGAAATTGTCCAAAATGTCTTGGTATGCTGCAGCATTAACAGTTCCTTCCACTGCAACTAAGGGCCCGAGCCCAACTCCTGAAAAACATCCCCACACCTTAATCCCCACTCCACCCAACTTTACACTTGGGACAATGCAGTCAGAAAAGTACCGTTGTCCTGGCAACCAACAAATCCAGACTCATCCACTGAATTGTCAGACAGTGAAGCGTGATTCCTCACTCCAGAGAACATGTCTCCACTGCTCTAGAGTCCAGTGGTGGTGTCCTTTAACACCACTGCATTCAGCACTTTGCATTGCACTTGATAATATAAGGCTTGGATGCAGCTGTTTCCATGGAAACTCTCCACACACTGCTGTGAGCTGATCTGAAGACCACATGAAGTTTGGAAGTCTTTAACGATTGAATCTGCAGAAAGTTGGCAACCTCTGCACACTATATGCGCCTCTGCATCAGCTGACCCTGCTCTGAGTTCCTGTCATTCCCAACCGCTTCCACTTAGTGTTATAATACCACTAACAGCTGACTGTGGAATATTTAGTAGTGAGGAAATTTCATGTCTGGACTTGTTGCACATGTGGCATCCTATCACAGTACCACGCTGGATTTCACTGAGCTCCTGAGAGCGACCCATTCTTTCACAAACATTTGTAGAAGCAGTCTGCATGCCTAGGTGCTTGGAACACCTTGGAAGTGATTGGAACACCTGAATTCAATGATCTGGAAGGGTGACTGAATACTTGGCATTAGCACTACAGTATAGTACCAATATGGAGCATGAAACTGATGTGCTGCACACAGAGTTTATAGCTGTTGCTAATTTTCAACTCATTCCAAACTTATTCCTTGATGGGCTTTTACACTCACATTGCACATCATTCAGTTACATAACACCACAAGACACTATAAACAAAACTACAATAAATAAACAGTGTGTAGTGTAAAATATAGTGTAAGAAAGATAGATATTCTCTTCTACGCTACATCCATGTCCTCAGTCCAGATTGTTCTCCGGTTGTTCTCAAAACGATTTTTTGTTCTTGATGTCTCGGATCACAGATGATTCAGACGTACGTCGAGCACATAGAGCGGTCCAAAATGCAGCAGGCGGGGAGTAACAGCCAATCAGAAGGCACCGGCTGTGGACGATCGTGAGTGTTTTGTTTTTTTGTTTTTTTATTTTTATTCTGTGCGTATATATAACTGTCATGCATCTTTCTGTGGATCTGAACTGTCACTTCCCCCCCGTCATGTTGTTGATGTTTTGTACAGATCTATCAGGCTTTTCGTGTTGCAGCACATTTCTTGTGTTGAAGCTGGCGACGTTTGTCATCAGCCACGCTGAACAGCTGGCATGTCGCTAACAGAGAGGAGAGGCAATGTGCAAACAGACACAACAGTCATTATGAAGTTCTGTGGAAAAGGTTTAGAAAAACATAGGAAGTTTGACTGTTATGTGCCAGCTTGTCGTGTTGAGCCAGTGCCAATCCCATGGGCTTGACAGCTAGAAGAGGAGCGGGACAGCTGGTGTAGCTGCCGTATCTAAGCTCCAGATTAGTCACTTTTAGCAATATGTCCACTAAATCATAAAATACCTACATTGAAAGGCATGCAAGAAGTTTGGTCCAGATTTTTCTTAAACTGTGAATAATTAATTGAGTAAATTGTGATCTTGCTTTCAGCAAGTAGCAATCTTTTAGTTTTAGTTTAGGCGTTTTATCCTATTTTTCCTGTAAAAGGTGTCCAATCGTGAGATACTTGCAGGCTCTCTTGAAGTCTACCCACAGATTTTGAAAGATGTTTAGGTTATGGATGACTGTAAGGGTAGTAGAAAAACCTTTTTTTTTTTTAACAGTTTGGATGTTTGCAGGTTTTTAATTGAATCCATTTTTCCTTCTACAAGTGGATGTCATTGGGCTGCAAAATGAATCCAAACCATTATTGATTCAACCCCATGTTGAACAGTTGGCGAGATGGTCTCGTGGTGACAATCTGCACCCCTTTTTCCTCTTTCCTTTTTTTGGCATTTGAAAAGTTTTGATGCAGAACTTTGTGTTAAGTATGCAGAAAAGGTTTCCCTCTGATAACTTCCCCGTGACAATTATATCTGTGCTCCAGAGTCTGCTAAATCTCCATGAAGGGTTGAAGTGAAGCAACGGTTTGATTTGTAATTGTTCCAGAAAGTTTTCTTTTTCTTCCTGAACTAAACCAAACCTCCAGTATTGTCATTAGCTGCCATTCCACAGAGGCGCCGATTGAGTTTGCTGTGTTTTTGTTGACTTTTCCTCTTTTTTGGTCATCAGTTACTTAAATTTTCTTACTACCATTAAGCTGCTGGGACAATACTTTCTTCCCCCAGCCTTTCTTAACTGTGAATGACACTAGAAAAAGTTCTCTTTTTACAAAATCATATATTTTGATATCAAAATAAAACACCAGATTTTAAATGTTAAAGATTTTAAATGTTCATCTCAGCTCAGTTTTCCCACACTGAGTTATGCAGTTACAAGACTTTCGACCAGTCGTGCTCAAAGCTTTTCATGCCACTGTGTATCGTGTACCTCTAAAGTCAGCTCAGCTACAGCGTCTGATGAAATGCATCTCAGTCACGACGCATCTCAGTCTTCATCAACTGTGCTTATTACTGGAGAATGCATGAGGACAGTGTTATAGGTGGTTATGGGAATCCTGCTGGGGTGTACAGAATTAATAAAGAAAGTGAACGTTTGATTATCTGAAGCAGTTTTAAAGACAAGACAGTGAAGATGCGCAGAAAAACAAACAAACTGTAGTTTAACTAAATGTGTAAAAGTGTGTGTGTGTGTTTGTGTTATGCATCATGGCATGTTCCTGTCTCCTGTCCTTCTCTAATCACTGTCTGTCTTGTCTGTCTTGCTGGCTTGCTCTCTGTGCTGCTGTTTGCACAGTCAACGACACACATGGAGGAAAAGGTAAATCCAACGTGATTCCTCGATTGCCTCGCTCCGCTTCCCTCGAGTCTGAATTAAAAATGTCCCTCCCCGTATATTTGCTGCGCTTCCACACCTTATGGGCGAAAGTATTCCCTAATGCAGTTACCGATGCTTTAAACATCTATTTATTATGTTGGAGGCATCAGTGATGTTGTACTTCAATATTAAATTAAAGACTAAGGAATGGATCAAAGGTCATGTAAAGCATATTTTCCCGATATCTCCACCTACCTTCTCCTCTTTCTCCCTCATGTGTTTCTGCCAGTCAATTTGTCCCCCTGTCTGCCTGTCCTGCCTGTCTTTTGCTTTGTCCATGTTATATATAATTTTAAACATCAGGACCCAAGGTTGCTTTTTCTGGGGATATTTTTGGGTGAATTTGTGTTTTTGTTGGGATTAATGAGATCAGTGCTGTCACTTCTGTACAGTAATTGTGACGTTTAAACCAAAGCTGGTTAGTGTAGCTTCACACAAACACATAGTGCAGCTCGTCTGAAAGCAGCAACAAAGCCAAAGCACATCTAAAAATAATTAGTTTACATGTAAGGGGTTCAATCTATACAAAAGCCAAGTGTTAAACCACCAGTCTGTTGTTTTACCAGTGTTTGGATGCCATGATGTGGAGAACCTGCTGCTAGCAAAAACAGTTGGTGGATCTTTTTTGCCTGTGGACAGAAACAAATGAGCACTTTAAGCTAAGCTAACTGGCAGCTTCACATTTAGCGTACAGAGTCAGCAACAAAAAGTCATGAACAAGAGGGTGAGTGACTGCCTATAGCAGGGGTGTCAAGCATAAGGGACGGGGGCCATTTATAGAAATGCATTTATGTTTCTTTCATTTCTTGCAGCAGCATTTCATCCTGTAGAAAAACTGAACTTCTTTTTCTTATATTTAAGATATCTCTGGATTTTTAAAAGTCTTTAAATTGACAAAAGGTTGAGTTTTTACTAGTCTGATCAAAGTGAATTGCATGTGGCCCACGATGTAAAATGAGTTTGACATTGTTGGGCTATAGTTTGACCCCAGGGAAAGACTTAAAAAGCAGGTTTTGCTTTGCATTACATGCCTGCCAGAGTTTGCTCCAGCACTCCAGGGGGGAAAGAACATTACATATAAAAAACTGATAACCAAGAGTCAGTCTAACCTAATCTCCACCCCCTCTGTGTCTCCTCCTCCAGCAGCAAAGCAGAGCGCCCACCGTCGTTGAGCCTGTACCCTGATGGCATGGTACGTGGGGGACTCGGGGGGGCTAGGATGATTCCCGGGAAAGACATCTGGCAGGTCAGCGAGCTCGGCCACTCTACCTTCGGCTCCGCCTACCAGGTGGGACAGAAAATGGCCCTGTCCTCCCTCGTCGACCATAATCGCAGCCTGGGGAGTGGAAAGGGGGAGAGGCTGGCATTACTGCTGCTGGCCACACCCACACGGACCACCTCCCCTCCCACGCCTGCTTGTGTCACTTTTGAGGAAAATAATTTTGCATTGGAAATCTCCCTTTTTTAAAAATCTATTTAGTTAGGTATAAACGGTATGTTGACCCAAGCAAGCAAGGGCCGCATTCAGTTGTTTTTTTTTGGCTTCATGCAGTTTTTTTCTTGTGTGATTATTGTACTGTGGCTTTGTGAAGCTGCTATATGTGTCGTGTTTTAGTTTACCCTTGAACAGAAAATTGAAACTCGTGTTTATTAACGTTTGTATAAACTGACAGCATACAGTGCTTCATATGTTCTCCAAGGAAACCCCTTTTTCCTTGAACTCAGTCTGAAGCATACAATTTAGAAGCAATTTTAAAATATTCTACATGAGTCAACATAATTTTTTTGTCCACAAGAGTAATGCGTTTTCCGTTCTATATTTAGCCCTGTCACATTACCTATTTATTATCTAACATAAACATTTAAACCCTTTACCAAAACACAATAGCCCAACATTCCAAACGTTACAATTATAGGGCAAAGTAAGAGACATCCCCGACCTTCTTTCATTGCATGATTCTCATATGATGTCATTTGTCTCTCACCAAGGAGGACGGATCAGAGTCGGACTCGGTGGCAGCCACACCCAGCAGCACAGGAAGTAAGTCCAACACACCCACCTCCTCTGTCCCATCCGCCACAGTCACCCCCATCAACGAGAGCTTCCACGGGCACGACTTTGACGTCACGCGGCCTGGAAACCGCAGGAAAAGCTCTAAGCGTCTCAGCCGGAATATGGAGGTGCAGGTTTCCCAGGAAACCAGGAATGTCAGCATCGGTAAGAGGATGTCACCAAGCGTGTCCTCAGTTCAGAGGTTTAAAGTTACACTGTATATACTGAGCATCTGTTTTGGCTTTCAGATAATAATTCTGATCGATAATGATCCAAAACGGGACAGGAAAAAAATAAATAAATAAAAGAAGTTACTCTGTATAAAATGTCAGTAGATTGCAGAGTTGCTCTGGGTCCTTGACAAAAATGTTCAGACAGTCGCACTCGGTACTGTGTTCTTCCAGGTATGGGAAGCAGCGATGAGTGGTCCGAGTTTCAGGAGCTCATTGATTCTACGCCGGAGCTGGATATGTGTCTGGATCCCCGTATTTATGGAGGAGGAAACAGGTACACGCATCAATGTTGCTGCTTTAAGCACACAGTGTAAAAGGATGTCAACAATACATGTTTTCCTGTTAAAACAAAGACAGAAACAGATTCAGGAATCCTTTAGGTGGTCAGAGCTTTGATGGATTAGTCCTGCGTGTCAACAGCATAATATTTTATATTTATTAAATCAATAAATATATGAAAAATAAATGTGTTTTCATGTGTTTCAGCCCCTCTCAGGGCATAGTTAACGAGGCATTTGGCATCAACACAGACTCTCTCTACCACGAGATCAAAGACGCCAAGTCGGACATCATTGGGGATGTGGATGCAGGTGCTGAGCTGCTAGGTAAGAACAGGATTCTGGTTTCAGTATGTTTTGATAAATTCATGATTGACACCCTAATCTGAGAGTCCTAAAGCCTGAAATATAAATCATTTTCCCATGAAAGTGCAATGCTGGTCAGAATAATTTACTTCAAAGGAGATACTTGAAAACAAATAAAAGCGCCATCTTCTCCTCGTCCTCCCGGGGTGACTGTTTGCTGTTCACACAGTGAAAATCAAGCCTGACTTTTACTGTAAGCTAACAGGTCAATATGTCATATCCTTGCACTTTAAATAGAGAAAATAAGGGCATGTGTTGTGTGCGCGTGTTACACAGAGCCAGCATTTGTATTTTCTTTGCACTGCAGGGTCCGAGCTCCATGCGAGGCTGTGCAAATCTGCCGCTGCACCAACTTTACATTCTTTGTCTTGCATGGGGCGCTGCAGCACACGTCTGCATCACCACACAGTCATCCTAAAAAAAAAAACACCCACAATCTCTCACCCTGGCTCCAGCTGCACATCCATGCACTTCTTCTTTCATTGTTTGTCTTTGTTATCCTTTGCTCTTGCTTTTACACCAGTTTTAGCGGCAGAGGAACAGTAAATGCAGCATATTTGAACAGATGTTTTGGTCACCTATGTTCACATTAATTAGTCTAGATGGCCACAATCGCACACTTTCCATTTTGGGCTCATACACACTGGGAGATTCTGGGAGATTTGTGTATCAGTATTGACTCACTATCCCTGAGTTTTATGTTGCAGAAACAGGAAGCGCACTCTGACCCCGTTTCCTTGTCCATCTGTTAACCTCTCACCCATTTCTTTTTTTTTCCCCTTGTATGTGCTTCTGCCGGTGACACCCATAGGCGAGTTCTCAGGTGTGTATCTGAACACACATTGGTTGGTATTGTTTTCTCTTAACTCTCTCAACTCCTATCTACTTTCCAAAATCCACTTTTAAAAGTAGATGCCAATCAGTGGTAATAACTGATTAAAAAGTCACTTTGGAAATTATTATGACGCTATGCTAGTAGATGACAATTGTCAATTAGCATGCAGTGCAGTGGTTTAGTTCTAATATGATGTAGCCGTGAAATAACCGTTAATATTTTATTTTTATAGCGTTTTATTACCACAAGCCATCCCTGCTTAATTTTCTGTGAGGTTTTCAGTTGGTTACAACACAAAAGATTTTCTAAGAGTCCTTTCAGTGGGTCTTTCTAATAGATTTGATGATTTAAAGGTCAGATTGTCCTTAAGTCCTGTAGCCTTGCCTAAAAACCAAATCAATAAATGCTTATCAGCATCTTCTCTCCTCTCCTCTCCTCTCTTCCTGTTCTTCTTTTTCTTTTTTCCATCTCTAATCTTCACCCTTTCCTCTTTTCTCTTGTCTCCTTTCCTTCTCTCCTTGTTTCGCTTCCAGTCCCTGATGATTTCTTAGGTAAGGCGCCCCATGCCTGCGCTCACATTTGCTTTAGCTTTCACATCCCTCTCTTTGTTTATGTTATGTGGCTTCTTATTTATATTTTCTGTCATTTTTTTAATACATCATATACCTGAAATGCTATTATCCTTCAATAATTGCAGTAAACCTTTTGGATTTTACAGAAAATTAAAATAATCCAGTGTTGACAAGATATTGCAGAGCTCTTGTTAAAAAAAAAAAATACGAGTTGTATATATAGTAGAAGACGTAATAACAAAAGAGAATCAGGCCATGATAACAAATTAAGGTAAAAGAGCTCAAAAGCAGTCACATGACAAAGAAAGTTTTCACATGACTGTGTGCAGTCAAGAACTGAGTTACATCCTGTGATTCAGTAGGAACTAAGAGGGTCAGTAGCAGCCAAGTGCTGCTAATCAAATCTACTTGATTAACTGCTCATCAGCAAATGTGAGTACCTCCGTCAAAGCAGAGGTTTTGGCAGTTTGCTGGTCTGCAGGAATGCTAAGGAGGAAAGAAATCAACAATAATCTTCAAACAGCAAATGTGGATGCCCAACAATCTGGGAAATGTTAAAGGTCATTTCCAAACTACTTAAAGTTCCTCATATGAGAAAGATTAAAACATTCAAGACAGACGCCAACCTTCCCATGAGTGAATGTCTCGGGACTCTGTAGGTGTCTATAGACATGTTAAATGCTACTGTTACTGAAAGTACAATTAGAAAAAGACTGAACAAGTACCGCACAACACCAACAACTCATACCAGCTGTCAAGCACGGTGGTGGAGCGGTGATGCTTTGGACTTGTTTCACAGCCTGGCCACGTTAAAGTCATTGAGTCGACCATGAACACCTCTGTAATACCAAAGTCTTCTAGAGTCAAACATGAGGGTATCTTTCAGACGGCTCAAACTGGATCACGGCACAGCTGTTGCAATGAACCAGTCAAAATCCAGACTCAAAGTTTTGACTGAAATGCTGTGGTGGGACCATAAGAGAGCTGTGCATAAACAAATCCTCACAAATTTTGATGACCTGAAGCAACGTTGTAAGGAAGAGTAGGCCAAAAGTCCTCCACAGCGATGTGAGAGACTGCTAACGTCAGAAACCAATTACTTCAAGTTATTGCCGCTAAACGTTTTTCTACAACCCACTGAATCATGGGGTCTGCTTAGTTTCTCACAGGTCTGCACTGAATGATATGAAGCTTTTTTTTTTTCAGACTGAAATTCTTTAATTAATTTGAGTTCATTTTAAATTTGCTGTGAGAAGTGTTAAAACATTAAAACTGACATCCTGATACTGAGGAGTTATTTTTCCGCGTCTGCAGTCACGTCACACACCACAACATAAAACACTTTTAATCCCTGAGCCTTTTACTGTAGTATATAATTTAGCCACTAAATTTAAACACCTATAAAGACCGTTGGCATTTTGTTTTGCTTGTTTTTGATGCCTTCTCATGTCTCAGTTTCTCTGAGTTGATGTGTGCTTGGCTTATGTTGCACATCGCTTTTGCTTCCATGTTTTTTTTGTTTTGTTGTTGTTTTTTCCAGTTCATTTTGGGCAATAACATCGATATGAATTTTCAAAAAACCTGCTCCACTACTTTACTGTCTACATTCAAGACACAGATAATTTGAACAATGAGCTCTTTTTTGTTCAATATGTTTCCAACATTTTACAGATAAACTCCTTTGTTAGCTTGACTTGTCTTTGTTGTTAATACTAGAGCTTCAACCATTAATCTGCTCATTGATGACTTATTAAACCTCTTATATGAAAACTCATCCTTTGGCCCACACTTACTTTGGTTTGCCTTGAAAGCAATGTTACCAATAAACGGTTTTCTCATCAATCAGTCGACTGAATAAATTGACTCATGAATCATTGATGATTTTTGTTGTGAGGGAGTAACAGAGATGTGAATGTGATTGTTTCAGGGATGAGCAAGGAGTGGGAGAACATGCTGGCAGAGAACAAACAGCTCTTACAGACCAAGTAAGAGACACAGTGAGGCCTAATATGTGTCTGATGATGTCACACCCCTTCTACATTTCATTCAAAGGAAACACTGAAAGATTTATTTTTAGTGATGAGACCCTCGATCATGTGTACCTCCTGTTTTCTTATACAACATGTTCTTAGACCAAAGCACTACCTGTGAATGTGAAATGCCAGCTTGTAGTTTCCCACTACATCCCTTTTCTGTCCTTTGCTTGGCAGAAATGCTCTAAATATTGTCAAAAATGACCTTATTGCCAAAGTGGACGAGCTGTCGGGGGAGAGGGAGGTACTGAGGGAGGAGCTGGAGGCGGTGAGACAGTCCAAGAACAAGGTGGATGCCAGAATCAAGGAACTCGAAGAAGAACTAAAGAGGTAGAAATAGCAACGAATGTTTGAGTACTTACAAAGACACAGGATACTGTGCTTGCTTTTGTGTAATACAGACTTCAATAGGTTTTTGTTTTTTTTCAAATAACACCTACCTTTAAGATCATCAATAAAACATTAAAACCAGCCTGCAGCATACACAGCATAAAGAGAGGACTGCGAGCAAGCGCCACACAAAGTTAGGAGCAGTTTTAATGCAGGCAAAATGTGTATTTGTCGTATAAGACGCACCAACTTTTCCCCCCCAATTTTGGGGAAGAAAAAGTGCGTCTTATACATCGAAAAATACAGTAAATTCCTGGGTGTCCACCTGGAGAAGGACCTCAGCTGGTCACTCCACACCAGCTCCCTGTACAAGAAAGCCCAACAG
>VURO01049100.1:12727-25837 GCA_015108175.1 Pelvicachromis taeniatus | reverse complement strand
TAAGACGCACCAACTTTTCCCCCCCAATTTTGGGGAAGAAAAAGTGCGTCTTATACGGCGAAAAATACGGTATATTTCTGTTAGCTAATAAGCATTTTTAGCCATTTATTGAGTTTAAATAATATTTTTAATACTTATCTTGGAGGAGTATGTAATATCTGTGTTTTTATCTGCAGGTTACGAGCAGAGGCTCTGGGGGCTTCTCGGGACTCCAAGGATGAAGTTGGTGATGATGTGAGTAGAACAGCCCCTGCCTGATTTGTTCATGTCTCTATAAAGAATATGAGAAGCAGAATAGAAAGACTTCAGCCACATGTTAGCTTTCAGACTGAAATGGTTTGGACCACTTTTCCTCTCAGATCTGTCTTATTACTTCATGGCACAGATTTACCAAAGTGCTGGAAACATTCCTTAGAGTTTTGCTCCATATTGACATGACAACATCACACAGTTGCTGCAGATTTGTCGGCTGCACCACCAACACTAGCCTTACCCACTGATAAAACCCAGGATGGATCCATGCTTTCATGTTGTTTACAACAAATCCTGACCCCACCATCCAAATGTTGCAGTAGAACAGTCAATGTTTTTCCAAAAGTAAATTAACTGGCTTTTCTGCAGCACTGTACAACATGCCTCATTCACCCATATATACAAGCACCTTTTCCTAAATCTGAGTGCTTTTTATCTAACATTCACACTTCATTAAATGTATCAGAGAGCAAACTGGTTTTCAGTATCTTGCCCAAGGACACTTTGGCGCACAGACTGGAGCAGCTAGGGATCAAACCACCAACCTTGCAATCAGTGGATCACCTGCGCTACCTCCTGAGCTACACCCTCCTTCTGATCTTTTTTGGTGTAATTTTGGGGAGCTGATGTGGCTCGTATCCCAAAAAGTTGATGCTGTTCATCTGGATGTAGCGTTTTCCATGGGAAAAACGGTTCATCACTCATCCAAGTGACTTCTTCAGTCTCAGCTGACCGCAGGTTTCCCCAATCTTATAAACAGTACATTTGCGTAATGACTGAAACTAGCACCACTGAAGGAACAATTGGCTGGGAGGTCAGGTCCTTGATCATTAATATGTAAATTCTCACAACCCTTGATCAACAACCACTGATCAAAGGCCATTGATCAATGTCCATGAGTACCATTCAAAGAGAATTGGGGAATGGCTGCAATCACAGCATGGATCACAGTCCTGTTCTTAGCTAACAGGAGTTGCACACAATGTGGTCTTCTGCTGCTGAAGTGTTCAGAGATGCTCTTCTGCATACCTTAGTTGTAATGAGTGTTTTCTTTTTGAAGTAATGTTCCTATGAGCTTCTCTTTTTTTGGACCATTCTCTGTAAACCTCCCAGGAGACCAGCGCTTTCTCAAATTCTGCAATGCGATTGATTGAATAGGTATTTGTGTTGACAAACGATTGATTGGGTGTACCTGAAAAAGTGGCCAGTGCGTGCATGTGCTACGGATTAGTTTTAGGCTGATATAGAGAGCGATTTCCAAATTAATACAAGGTCTCTGTTCTCTAATGTGACCAGTTTTCATCACCGATGCAAGACGGCGACATGACAATGACCCAGCGGCGGCGATTTACCCGGATGGAGATGGCCCGGGTGCTGATGGAGAGAAACCAGTACAAAGAGAGACTGATGGAGCTGCAGGAGGCCGTACGGTGGACAGAGATGATCAGGTAGACTTGAGAGAACAGGAAGTGAAATGATTCTGGGTTTAAAGTCAACACACAAAGTTTTCTCCCTAAATGTGAACTCATTTTCTGTGTCAGTATTGCTTTGAATATTTTCTTTTTCTGAGGTTATACAATTAAAATATTTCATTTAAATGTACCTAAGGAGCAGATCAGTGTGTTTACAGCACCACAAGTTGACTTTGAAATGTGAATTTTCTGAATGCAGAATCAGTGGCATTGTTAGGAGACCCAACGAGACTCAATTTTTTTCCTGCATTTTTAACTGTTTTTATTCAATTTTTTCATTTTCTTATATTTTTCTGTTGTTTTCACTTCATGTGCCCTATTTATAATCTTATTCAAAAGTGTTATATTATAGTACTATAAATAACTTTTATTAGTAGTAGTATTATTATAGTATAATCTCTGTTTCCCCCTCAGGGCGTCCCGTGAGAATCCTCCCATCCAAGAGAAGAAGAAGTCCACCATCTGGCAGTTGTGAGATTCTGCTTTTACTCAACTTTATATGGTGACATGAAATAAGAACTATTCTAAGCAAATGGACAGGAAAACTCAAACCTCTCTTTCTGTCCATCTTCTAGCTTTGCACGTCTCTTCAGCTCATCATCCAGCCCTCCGCCCATCAAACGGCCGTTCTACAACGTCAACATCCATTACAAATCTCCCTCACCAGCCGGTTTCCCTCAGAGACGCAGCCACACCATGTGTCAGATCTCCACCTCCAACCGTACCCTGGAGTTCTTCCCTGAAGAGTGAGCAGCGGCCGATCTTCCTCACACTCACGCGTCACACTAAACTCCCACGTTTGTCTGCTAAATTGCTCACGGCTCGCTGCTTGCTCGCTTAAAAGCAGTTTTTTGACCACAAATGTTTGTCTGGTAAAGACACAGAAGCCACCAAAACACCAACTTCCAGTCATACAGACACAGAGGCACGCAATTTTCTTCTTTTATGTCCTAAAACACTAAACCACATGTTACTTTTAGTAATTTTAGAAGATTGCTTGGCAGTAAATACTGCACTTGCTTTTACTTGCCTTCTCTTCTTCATCTCTTCTTCTCTCTCTCACTCCTGCTGCTGGCTGGCCAGGCTGCTAACGCTTCGCTTTTTTCTTCTCTTCTCTTCTCTTCCCTGCCTCCCGCTTCTTCCAGACTGGCCAGTAACGGTGTTGCGTCTCTCCTCAGTGACTCGGCGATGTTGGCCCGCCGAGAGCAACGGCGTGAACAGTACCGGCAGGTTCGTGAGCATGTGCGCCGCGATGACGGCATCATGCAGACCTGCGGCTGGAGCGTGCCATCTCGATTTAAACAGGTACCGAGAACGCTGGCTGTACGAACAAGAAAGTACGCATGAGGAGAAACATAAGATTTCATTGACTGCCAAGAAGATGAAAACTTTTGTGCGTTCAAAATAATTTTTTAAAATCCTTTGTAAAGTTGTAAAAAACTCTAGTATCCATAATATTTCCAAATTAAATGAGTGTGCCGATTATACTTAATGGGTTTGAATGAATTTATTGCAAAGATGATTCAAGCAACGCAATACCGTGAAGCAGTCCTTAATTACGCGTGTCACTAAAAGTTCTTCGAGGTCCCAGAAGTTTGATTCAGTTTATCTGGACGAAGCATTTTCAGTCAGAGAAACATTTTGTCACTTGGATGAGTGAACAGAATCAACTTTCTGGGATTTCCTTACCTGGATGACTGAGCATGCATCAAGACAGTCTTTGAAGTCATTTCTGAACCTTTGAACTACTGGATCTTATTTGAACCTATACATCCATCTTTTTTAATGCTAGTTCTTACATGTGAAAGTGGAGGCTATTAAACATTATCCTACAGCATGCGGTCAGTGACAGAAGATTTCATTCAGTTTGCTTATCCAAGCTCCACAATTAATTATCACTGGTTGGAACTGCCTGATGTTGTTTGACCGTACCTGGCATGTGTATAAACAGGAAAGAAAGAATGCAAAAACAAGTGAGAACATATAATCTTTTTGAAGTTTATCAAGTAATACGTGTAGAGCTACCCGACAGACGTAAACGGGACAGATGGGAAATATTTTCAGCTTGAAACACATTTGATACTCTAGTGAGTATTTACTGGGCATGTTGTACTGCATGACTGACTCACAACTGAACTTGTTAACAAACTACCTGTTTACTGACATGATGGAAAAAATATCTGCTCACTGGATATTTCCTCTCATTAAGGTCATATTCTGTAAACCTTAGAGTTGGTTGTGTGGGAAAATCCCAGTAGGTCATCAGTTTGTGAAATACTCAGATCATCTGGCAACAACAACCATGCCACATTCAAAGTCACTTCAGTCACTTTTCTTCCCCATTCTGATGCTTGATTTGAACTTCTGCAAGCCCCTACAACCATGTCTACATGCATAAATGTACGAAGATCCTGCCATGTGATTGGCTGATTGATCAATTAAAGTAGGTGTACCTAATAAAGTGGCGAGTGAGAGTATATCAGGATATACGTTTGCATATAATTGTTAGAAGAATTGGTTTATTCTGGGTTCTGGCGTTTATGAGGTTTGCTGATTTTAACACTGATCAGCACAGAAACAAGCTGACAACCCTCAGTGTTTGATTTCAAGCATGAGCTCGCAGCATGAAAGCGTACTTTAAATTTCGTCCAGCGGACTTTAAGGTTGACTCTGTGCAGCTTGAAGGCCAGAGGGCAGAGTGTGCTGGTAGGCAGGTGGCTCTAACTCTGGTCTCCCACAGACTGGTGGTCAGACGGACAGCGCTCAGGACAGCCCGCTGAAGAGGCAGCAGGCAAGTGAGACCGACAGAGTGCCAGCATGCGTCTTTATGGCTTCCCCTCCCTTTTAACCTTCCAACCAAAGCTCTGACCACTAGACAACAGCGGACAGCTAATAGCAGAGGAAAGACGTGCAGATACTTAAGAAAGCCTTTTATTTTGAGCGCTCCAAGTGAAGCCTTTTAACAACAAGAGTATTCTGTGAGGACAAGGTCGCCACTGTATTTACTGTTCCTCTGGAAATGCATGAATAGTTTTGTTTTTCAGCATGATGCAAATCAGAAAAAGCTGTATTTCAAAAACATACACATGTAACACACCTTGCTCTTTGATGAAGTCCTTCCTGTGGAGTTGATTCCAACTGATCTCCTCTCCCTCTGCTAGTGGTGTTGCAACCTTTTAACCTTTAACCTCTGTCTGTCTCAACCTGCCCTACTTAACATATGGATGTTACTCCTGTGCATTATCTCAGTATGTTAAAGGAAAAATCCACTTCGAGAAATACCCACAGTGACTAAGTCACTAAGCAGAGTTTTGTCAAGCCGAGGTGTTTAGATGTCTCCTTTTACACTTTTTGACATCATTGGTGTATTTTTGTAATTTTTGCTAACAGAATTACATCAAGATTGAATTATGATTATGCAAGTACAGCTACAAAAATTAGCAGTTGTGTAAAGATTATAGTTCGGGTAGAGAGCTACACTGTTTTGCACATGTGTATATTTATTGTGCCAGTCATTTCACCTCCTTACAGACGTGTTATGCTTTAAAATGATGTGTCTCACCTCATGCATAATGTACACGCTCTCTGGGGACAGCCCTGCAGCGTCCTGGGAAAAACAGGAAACTGAAAAAGGAGTTGAGATTGTGTTAGCCCCCCTGTAAAGTGTTTTACATCATCAGTGAGATTTTTTTTAACCCTAACCCCTTTATATGTTTTTGAGCAATAAAAGCACAAAAATGCCGGATGCAGCAAAATTTATACAACTTAAAACTGATACTGATAAAACTGATATTTCATTTCTTTTTTTAAACCATTTCTCAAAAGGTTAAAAAAAAACAACCAGTTTTTAAAAAATGAGAATTATTTCATGGTTCCGGCTTTACGGGGTTGCAGACAGGAGAAAGCAGTGGAGTTTTCCTTTAATGCTTGCCGTGTATGTGCTGTACGCATTTACAGCGCATTCACAAACTGGGAATGTTTTTGTTTTCTTCAGTGTCCAGTAAAACTTGAGACACTGGAAACTGGAAACTCTGCTTAGATGATAATTCACTGCTTTTGCTTTTCTCCTGACAAATTCCCACCTGTGCTTTTAGACAACCAACGAGAAAGAGGATAACCGCATGAAGAATGTCCCTGTCCCAGTTTACTGTCGCCCTCTGGTGGAGAAGGACCCCAACAGGAAGGTGGGAGAAAATCACGAGGGATGAAGGAACAAACAAAGACCGCCTCAGATCTGTTGTTAAATTTCTTTTTGTTTAGGTTTTGTAGAAATATTACCACTAACCACGTGACATTTTGGACATATGACAACCATGTCACATGTCAATGTAAGATCAAGGGAATAAGATCAAGGTCACACAGACCCTGAGACTGCTCTGTGATCATCTAGCAACCATTTGTAAAGTAACAATGATTGCTGGAGTTTGATGGCAGTCAATGGGAAAGTTCCCCTAGAAGCACACAGGTCACACAAACCAATAGACTTTCAGTAAAGGAGATCTCGACATGTTGTATCTCGTAATTAACCTTTTCTAATGATCAGTACTGGGGGGAAAACAAATGAGAATGAATATGAAAAACTTTCAATGTCAAAGTTCAGCTGTGTGAAAGCAGAATGTAAACTCAAAACTCAGCCTTTAATGCCGATCGTTCACAGGAATAACGAAAAACAAATCATTCTGCACATTCAGGAACTAGGAAAGTAGTTAAGGAGAACACAAGGCAGGGAGACACACAGCTGTGAGGGAGGACACGACAAAGAGCCGAGGAAAACTGAGGACTTAGATACACACGAGGCAGCAGAGAGAGAGGAAACAGCTCGGGGGGAAATAAAACACAGGTGAACAGAATCTAACTGACGAGACAAGAGACTAACAAAACTAAATGAAATGAACATGAAACACATCACCTAAAGAAAAACTAAGAACTATGAAAGCACAGATAACAAAACTCAGAAGCACGAGGAAATAATATTGTACATAATAGATTAAATATAGAACTGGAGCACAAATCACATCACTCAAAACCCTGGGTGGTGACTCAAACTCACCCAAAGTCACATGACTATACAGATTATTTTGCCCTGAAAACATTTTCTAGCGTTTGTGTCACAATTTGGTTGCTTATTTTTTTCCTGCTTTCTCACTGCGAGCAACATTTTCATCAGGATCTAGTGACAGCTGGTGTTCGGTCACCAAATATGATCAGCCCACACTCACAGAGTCATCATAAAGCACCTGAGCTGAATTTCTCTGTGCTAAACTCTGTTAATCATTCACTCCACTTGTTTAGCTATAAATAATTATTCTATCTGAAGAAGAGATTATAAGACCCAAATTATGACTCTTGCACCAGGATCCACATCAAGCCTCCATTTTTAAAACGGTCACTATTGCAGGCATCTGCTTGCTTTTAGAAACCACATATATTAATATAATATGTATATATGTATTTATTCTGCCTGTGCGTGTCTGTGTGTACACATGTGTGTAGCTGTGGTGTGCAGCAGGAGTGGACTTGACAGGATGGCGAGTCAGCAGCCAGGAGACATTGGAGAAAGCGCCGGCGTGCAGCACCGACCCCCTGCACGCTGAGGAGGACGGAGCTGATAAGAAGAAGAATCACACGTCTCCCGAGAAGAGGAAGGTAAAGCAACACTGGAACCAATCTGTAGCTGTTTACAGCCCACTTTCAAAACAGGCATTCATGGTGGCTAACGCTGAACACTATAAGTTAATATGTGCAAGAATTATCCTCAGCTGTTGGGCGTACGTTTAAAAGTCCTTCCATAGGGGGTGATGGTTTATCTCACTGAGTAGAGAAGGTTATCTATATCCTATACAGCTAATGCAGAGGCCGGCGTGCAAATGTGCAGTGAGGCCATTTACTGGATGTCTTTTGCCCAGGTTTCCTGTCTTCCTGTCTAAAAAAATGTTTATGTGCATTTGACTGCTCAAACATATGCTCTAACATACATATGAGCCATGGCTGTATGCATATTTAATTCTGCTTAGGAAGGTGAAGTGGAAGTATCTGTCCAGCAGACATTAAAGGGGCAGGCTGAGTTATCCAAATACTAAAGAAAGGTGCTTCAGTGCTTCCTTTACTGAACCATCGTTTATGAAAGGAAAAGAGATAAAAGCATCTTCATCATCACAAACCGAGCCACGTGGCCATGACCAAAACACAGACGCACACAAAGGATGAACTTAAACTAACCACAGTGTGTAGTCAGTATGATCAGTGGTGTGAGTGCACGAGTGAAGAAACCGTGTATGTGATGTCTTTTTGTGGAAAAGAACCAAACCAAGAAGCATTAAAGGTGTCTCAGCCACGCAGCAACTCAGCTCTAAGGCAGGGGTCAGTATTTACCGATGGACTTTAAACTGTATTTTTACAGTTTTACATCTTTTTCTACTGATACAGACCTGATTCCAAAGTAATTAAGTAATAAATAAACAGTTAAATGACAGAAAAGTTCCTGTTTTTTCACCATGCACTATAGAAATGTCTGTTTTTTTTTTACAATAAGTTAAAAAAAAAAGGTGTGCTGCATGTGGCTTACATCCCTGTCCTAAGGGCTTTCTTAGAGCACAGAGACATGGGGCACAGGTGTTGCTGTTTGAAAACAAGGCACACCTCCTCTTCGGGGTGGAGAGGACCTTCCCCCTTTGGACACCTACTTGGTGTAACTGAGTGAGTTCTGTCATATTTCAGGCCTGCTATATTTGAAGAACGCAGAGCCTGTTCTAATGGTCATTAAGGGTCCTGGGGAGGTTGTCACATGTCGTCATTATGAGGGGAAAGAGTTAAACCAGAGCTTGTTGTTTCATGTTGCTACTCTAGAAAAAGGTATAACACAGATGGTCGGCAATGAAGTGATATTTTCCACTGGATTTTCCACATTTATTTAGTGTGCAGAGTAAAGAAGGAAAGTGACTAAGGTGCCTTTTTTGTTGTCAGGTATTGAAACGTAGTTTCACAACAGCAGATCCACATTAGCCACATTGCATCCCAGTGTAGGTGCAGCACCAGGCTTCTCTTCTGTGAGACGTCCTTGTAACGTTTTCCACCATAATCAAGGAAAAGTGATCATTTAAAGACATCTGTGCTCTTTCACTTTGTCATGATGTCTCCTCTTTCCTTTGCTCTCTCAGTCAAAGGAGCTCCAGGAAACAGACACAATGAGCAGTCGAGTGTGGATCCTCACCAGCACGCACTCTGCCAGCAAGGTGGTCATCATCGATGCCAACCAGCCCGGCTCACTGGTTGACCAGTTCAATGTCTGCAATGCCCACGTGCTCTGCATCTCCAGCGTGCCAGGTGAGAGTGGAAGTGCTAGTCTTTTTTTTTTTTTTTTAGATGTTCGATCATGTGACTGTCTTCAAATTCCAGTTGCTTTGTGGTAAATCTTGGGTTTCTTGCATTTTCATATGTTAATGTGTACCTGTGTGTGGGGCTTTGTGTGTGTGGCTGTGCACAGCTGCCAGCGAGAACGACTACCCAGCCGGAGAGATCGTGTTGGATCCAGGTGAAGGTGGAGCAGGGGGAGGAGAAGACGCAGGCAGCGTGGAGGGCATGTTGGCGGGCATCACTCTCGTCGGCTGTGCCACCAACTGTAGCGTTGCACGTAGCAACTGTTCCTCTCGCACAGATACGCCCATCATGGACAAAGGACAAGGTGGGCTCATGATAAATACGCCTTCGATTGTGTGCTGTTAAGCAAAGTGAGGGGTGTGGCTGTCATAGTGTCATTTTGCTTTAGCTCCCACTGCTCCACCGATGAATGGGAAGATTCACCCAGCCCAATCAGCCGAGGAAGCCACGGAGGCCACAGAAGTTCCCGAGTCAACGGCCAGCAACGCAGAAATGAGATCTGGACCTCCGGGACCGTTCACCGAGCACGTCTTCACTGATCCTCAGCCTCGTCCAGCAGATGCCTCTGATAGGTAGGAGGTCAAAGTCTGACCAGTTCTCAGGATTGTCTAGGATAAATTAAATGGCACGTTATTAGACAAGGGAAGGAAACAATTACTATTTTGTTTTGAATGTCATCAAAAGAGCAACAACCTCCCTATTTGGAACCTGAAACCTGAACATGAATTTTCCACATAGGAGCTCAGGCCAGTCCAAGGAGGAAACATCACACCTTCCAGAATCAGAGGATGGAAGTGATGAGACCAAAAACTACACCAGCGTGGCCCCCACCATGTGGCTCGGGGCCCAGAATGGCTGGTGAGTCACTCAAAATGTCTGCTGAAACCTGACAGTGTCCATTATTACAGCAGTTTATGGTGTTTTTCATCATTTTTAACACTGGGAAAATTAGAGTCATAAATAAGTTTGGCTTTAACACCCACAGTTAAAGCTTAAATCAACATTTGATGGATGATTTTTGATAAACATAACAACTTTACAATGACTTTATCCGTTATTCTTGTGCCTCCCAGCTATGGTTTCTGTGTGCTCGGGAGTAACCTGATTCTGTTTTTCCTTCCAGGCTTTATGTCCACTCAGCTGTGGGAAACTGGAAGAAGTGTCTCCACTCCATCAAACTTAAAGACTCAGTGCTCAGTCTGGTGTAAGAAGAAGACAAATAAATCAATGCATCTCTTTATTTGTGACGCTCATTTTTACATGTAGTTGTAAGCAGATTCAAGGATTTTATTTTTAGGGGTTTCAGTTTGTCCAGTAATCTCCATCTCCTCCGTCATTGTAGGCATGTGAAAGGCCGCGTGCTGGTTGCCCTCGCCGATGGGACACTTGCAATATTCCACAGATCGGAGGGTAATTGAACTTTAACAGAGCTCTTATACACCAGACGTTTAGTCTGTTAGGGCAAGTTATGATTGCAGGTGAAATTAGAGTCTTGCCACCAGTTCAGTGTGTATGTAAATATCTAAATCAAACATAAAGAGTCAATAAATTATATTATTAATAAATTAATGTGACACAAAGGGCACTAAAATGCAAATTAGAAACAAATGTAGGGATGATTTACTTTATAAAATGTTTTCATTTGCTTCTGTGTTTTTTTTTTACCATTGTATTAATTCGTCTATGTATTGATTTTATATAAATAAATAGCCCCAACCCACAGTATTATTGTTAGCTAGGTTATCCCAGCAGCTCAGGTCTGCAGAAATCTCTTGTCTGCTATTAATCAATTCTCTGACAGGCTGTGATTCAAAGTGTTTCAGGAGGAGTTTCGGTGACGGCCCCTTTATTTGCCGCATTTAATAAAGCCGAAATGTGCAAAAACTCACAGACACACATTTAGCTAATGTGTGTGTTTCTGTCATCAGATGGTCAGTGGGATTTGTCCAACTACCACCTCATGGACCTCGGCCGACCTCATCACTCCATCCGCTGCATGGCCGTCGTCCATGATAAAGTGTGGTGCGGCTACAAGAACAAGATCCACGTCATTCAGCCAAAGAGCATGCAGATAGAGGTGAGGCATGAGCCCGCTGTCGCATCATTGTGCTGAAGAAACATCTGCAGCTTCAGTGCCACAGACGTTTTATTTTTAGTTGTAATAATATAATAAACACCACTAAATTCTTTCTGTTTTGCAGAAGTCCTTTGACGCCCACCCTCGCAGGGAGAGTCAGGTACGGCAGCTAGCCTGGATCGGTGATGGAGTCTGGGTGTCGATCCGACTAGATTCGACGTTGCGTCTCTACCATGCGCACACGCACCAGCACCTCCAGGATGTAGACATAGAGCCATATGTCAGCAAGATGTTGGGTGAGTTTATCTTAGTTTATTTTGTGAAGCGTGACATTTCACTTTTGGAGATGCACATGATCTGTGCAACGTCCTACTCTGGTTGTGTCTTGTAGGTACCGGCAAGCTGGGATTCTCTTTTGTGCGAATCACAGCGCTTCTGATTGGTGGAAATCGTCTTTGGGTTGGGACTGGAAACGGTGTGATCATCTCCATCCCACTGACAGAGAGTGAGAGTCATTTTTCTTTAGTTTTTGGTGCCTAAGGGATCAGAGGTGATTATTTGTCATACACATTTAGGTGGTTTTACACAGCAGTATATCTGGATAACCATCTGGATAACCTGTCAGCAAATTTTTGTTACATATGATTAAAACAACCCCCCTGCAAGGGACCAGGCTGCCAAAGGATACAGACAAAGGTGTACAGTTCATACAGTTGGCTTTATTTTACACAACATTAAACACAACATCTGTCAAGGTCTGTGCGTTGGCGGGAAAGAAAAGGACCCAAAAAGCAGGACTCCGGAGGCGGAGGTGAAACTGAAAGCGCAGCTTTTATTGCTGGGAAATAATATACAAAAATAAACTGGGAAAAACTAACTAAAACAGAGATGCAGGCAGGCAGGGTGACAGGCAGGCTAAACAAGCAGAATGACAGGCAGGCCCATACACAGCTGGTAGAGGGTACGACGCGACACAGACTTGAGGAAAACGCTGACATAAATACACAGACAGATAACGAGGGGACTCAGGACACATGGGGAGCACAGCTGATACAAATGACTTAACGAGACAGGGAAGTGCAAAGCACCACACACTAACAACAGAGAGAGACCTTCACAATAAAACAGGAATTAAAAAACAGACAGACACAGAGACAGACTCAGAACACTGGCTAAACACGGGGAATAAACACTTCAGGGAAAACACAGGCAGGGATGACCAAAACCAGAACAGAGGAAACAGAACAACATGAGTGAAACCAAAACATGAACTAATAATAAACAGACAGCACACAAGAACCCCAAAATAACCCCAAAATACAACAACAACACCAAATGAACCGAAAATGCTGGGTAGCAGACCCAGGACCGTGACAACAGCACTTTAAGAAATAAAGCAAGACAAAGGAAGACCTTTTAAACTGACCAAATGGGCAGAACTCGACTTATATACTCGTGGAGCAAACCATTATAAACACAAAGGGAGGAAAAACCACAAGCTTAATAACCATACTCACTACAAAGAAACCCTGCCCACGCTGTCAAAGTGGATGTTTAATGCACTTGTTAAGCATCTCTATGCAAACCAGCTCCACCCTCAGCTATAAGCAGTATAAAATACTTACGTAGTCACTGTGACCTCACCCATTGCTTTTAAAATGCTTTTTTAAAATTCAACTTTTAAAGGTTTTTTTTTTTTTTTTTTAAACCTTATGAGGTGCTAATTCATCAGCTACCCCATGGTGCACCACAGACACCCATACTGGATTATAAAACACTGGAATTCCACTCGCCAAAACCTTTGCAATGGTCTGAACCACACAGAAAGGCCTAACATGAGTTCAATAATCCACTAGAAATGGACACCTCCCAATCAATCACCATAATCGTGATCATAATCAGAATACTTTATTTATCCCAAAGGAAATGATC
>VURO01049100.1:0-10805 GCA_015108175.1 Pelvicachromis taeniatus | reverse complement strand
TCAGTGACACCTTCAATGTGTAATGTTATTTATAATATCTTTTTTTTCTTTTTTTTTTTTTTTTTTTCCTTTCTTTGGTGACAGGCAATGTTCTGGCCACCCTAAATGGCAGTGTGCTGGACAGTCCATCAGAAGGACAGGGCTCCACAGCACCCACAGAGACGGAGGCGCAGAGCGTTCAGAACGTGTTGGTGCTGAGTGGAGGCGAGGGCTACATCGACTTCCGCATAGGTGAGCATTTAAACCTGTCCATAAACTGGTGAAACCAGTGCGTATATCCAATATTGCATATTTTGGTATCTATCTGATATCGAGTAAATACAGTATTGGCCTGTATTGCCGATACTAATACCGATATTGATGCTTTTAACTTATTCAGTTCAATTCAGTTTTATTTATTTAGCACCAAGTCACAACAACAGTTTCTTCAAGGTGCTTTATATTGTAAGGTAAATACTCTACATTAATACAGGTACAACTTTTAAAGCCAGCTTATGTAGGAGAGGGCAGTGTGTTCAAGGAGACGAGCCCTCTGATGACGTTTTTTGTTTTTGACAAAATGATGGTCTGATGGTTATTGGGCCGCAGTCGGCATCAGTAACAACCTCAATTTAGGTCGAGGGTCGTCCAGTGTCTTGATTGACAGCCAACTGGATCCTCCGGCTCAGTGCTGGTGAAACTTTTTTGGCATCCACATTTTTGCACAGATTTGGCTTTTTAAAGGAATGTAGTCCTAAACTTTTAATCAGCTGTAAAACAGCCTGTTTCAGTTTAAGCGTTGTTTTCAATAAATTGCATGCTCAAAATAATCTTTTGTCTCACTCCCATTTCTTCGTGTTGCATGTTGAAGCTCTACTGGGAACCTTGTTAAGATCCAACCATGCAAAATATGATTTTTTTATTTTTTTGCCATTTTTCAAGTGGTCTTAAACTTTTTCACTTTGGTCGTGCAATGGTCATATTAGGCCCTTTGGACTGGCATGGTTAGTTAGCAATTGATGAGTAATTAGTTAATTAAAGGTTGAAAAAACCTACTGAAATAAGACATGCCTTTTACAATCCATGTCACCAACAAAGTTATATACTTACTCATGCCTGCTTCTTTAACACAGCAGCCTATCCAGGTAAGTTGGTTAAGTAGTCAACTGTAAATAACATAGCAGACGGGCTGATTTGCTTGAACAGCAAAACTGATTTGCTGTCTGAATGAACAACGTGAATGTATTTAGACTCACAGAAAGTACAATAACATCACATCAAATGATGATGAATAAAAACAACATTTTAAAAAGTACATGAAGCACATGTAGAGAAATAATAACTTTTTGAGCACAACGTTTGCTGCCATGGTTTCATGGCTCTGTTTTGTTTTTTCTTCCTTCTTAGGTGATGGAGAGGATGATGAGACAGAGGAAGGAGAAAATGGTGGCGGTGGTGGGGCTTCGCAGAACAAACCTACTTTGTGCAAAGCTGAGCGGAGCCACATCATCGTTTGGCAGGTGTCTTATGTACCTGAGTGACACCTGACATCTGCTTTAACACCTCACCCATCCACCCATCTCCTTAAAGAGATCTCTTCTCCCGCCCAGAAGCTTTCAGCCACCCAAACCTTGTAATTTATCCCCCTGGTCATGTAAAAGTCCCCCCTTTGGCTCTAAAACGACCATAAAAGCCGTGTATCGTCCCTTGTAACTATTATACCCCCTCCTGTCCCACACCTTAAAACCTAGAAACCTGCCTGCCATCCTGTTTCTGTCCCACCCAGGGCATTGTAATGATTCATGAGCTTTGTAACCCAGCCTCATAACTACCTCCCTTCTCTGTATCGATCTTATATTCACCCCGTAAGCACACTGTATCTCTTCCTATATTTACCTCAATTGTCCTGCATCTGCCCCAGAGTTATTCCTCATCTTCCTCCATTTAGTTCATCATCAGTGAAAACTCCACCTCATTTTAAGCAAATTCCCAATATGCACAAAAAAATAAGGAAAATGAACAGTAGCAGCAGGAAAGGCAACACTTGGCGTGTAGACATCAGTCTTACCAACAGCCATTTGGCAGTCCATTAACAATCAGGGACTCTGTTTTATGCATCTAAATATTCTTTGACGGTGTGCGAGGAAGCAGAAAACTAAGGCCTCGGTTTAAGGTCAAAGATCACACAAAAGTGTGGCGTTCAAGTCAGGATGAGCATACGCGGAAAAAATAGGAAGTCAAATTACTTCATGTGCGCCCCCCTGCAGAAGCCTGGGTTCTCCCGGCCGCTGCTTAAAACATGTTGCTTCAAATGTCACAATGAGTCACCTCGATAAGAGTCCCGATGTGGCTCAAAGGTCAGATTGTGTCCACATACAAAAGGAGTTCGGCTGTGTCGAGGGTTCAGTCCAGATCTCGTCTCTCTCATTTCTCTGCCTGGCTGTTGATGGGACGGTGAGCAGTGACGTGTTGTCATCGTATGTACAGGGAGTCGTGTAAATCTCCACTGAAACCCATCCTCTTTGTTCAGTATGGAAATTCTCGCATTGATCTCTATCTCTGTGTATTAAATATTAAACATATGTGTGCTCAGAACAATTAACTCGGGTTTGTGTCGTCTCTCTCTTTCTCTGTCTCTCACTTCACAACAAAAAAGAACATTTTAGAAAGTATGTTAGGTTTATTGTGTTTTTTTGGACAGTCATAAAATAAACTTTCTAAACAGCCGATAAAAACATAAACATGACCAATCAGGTAAACATCATTTAGTGCAGCATCACCTTCACAGGCTAAATGCATTTGAGGAGCTGGAAACTTTACATTCAAGTACTTTTACATGAACTTTGTACTTGGAAAGTACAAGAAGCTGAACATGTGTGCAAGGTAAAGACAATAATGTGTTGGTAAACTGCTCCCATTTAGTTAGAAGTGCCAAAATAAAATAAAAACAACATTAATATATGGGACACATTTCATATAAACATTACAGGCTTGTAATCAGTACCTCTCAAACTTTTTCCGAGTATTACTTTTTAATATTGTGGACTGAAAAAGCAAACAAACAATAACTGGAAAGAAACTAGAAGCCAAAGCTGTCTGGTTTCTGCTCAGGTTATTGCTCGCTTGGTAGTGTTGTCTCGCCTCCATTAACATATAAAATTATGCATGAAAAAGAAGAAATACAGGAAGGCAAAGATGAGCTTCCAAGTAGCTACAAACTACTAAAGCCAAACATAGTTCATCTGAGGTATGACGCGATCCCTCTTGTATGATATGACTAAAAAAATTTTTTTTTAAAACATGGTTTATGACCGGACGGTGTTTGTGCAGAAAGTCAGCAGTATAGCCAGCGGCTGCTGCTGCTCTCCCAGCGGTGAAGCTCGCTCTGACGAAACCACAGAGAAATTTCCTTCTGCGCGCTCTCCACAGAGTCGCTGCCGTGGATCACGTTTCTGCCAACAAACACATCCAGAACATTGAGACTCAAAATACCATCTGCCCCTAAACACTCATTAATAATAAGCAGGGATCTGAGGGACAATTCAACGATGTTTGCCATCATCAAACATCAGTTTGTCATCATTTTACCAAATAAAGACTTTCTGAAGTCGATGACAATCTCAAAATGTCTGATTTAAGATGTTTGCTTTACAATAATTCAATTCAGCTTTATTTATATAGCACCAATTGACAACAACAGGTAATTTTATATATTGCAAAGACCCAGCAATCAGATGTTCCCTTATGAAAACGAGAGAAAAGGGAACCGGAGCGCACAGAGAAACAAGGGTAAAACAGGAGCTTTGGGAGAGAGAGGAGAAAATTATGACATGCAGTAGTGAAAAGAGGTGAGTTCTCAGTGCATCATGGGAAGTCCTGCAGAAGTCTGAGCCTATAGCATAAATAAGGAGGATTCAGGGTCACCTGATCCAGTGCTAACTATTCAAATTGAAATGCTGAAAAAGCACAGTGTATCCAGAAAACATTATATGCTGTGATAAATACACTGCCCAAGTGTCCCCTCTCCCCACCGCCTTTCAGCGGCACCTAAGAAAAAACGTTAGACGCACCAGTGCAACCGTGGCAAAAAGTTAGTTTAGAGCCCTGTTTCAAGGAGAGTGAAATCGCTTACCTGCCCACCTCCACACAGAAATCTCCCCGGATGGTTCCAGGCAGCGAGTCTGCAGGGTTGGTCTCTCCCAACATCTTCCGTGCAGTCTTGACCACATCCAAGCCCTGCCACACCTGAACGAGCACAGAAAGGTACACTACAGCACATCTGGAGTCTGAGTGACCACACAAGCTACTGCGAAAACCTCAGCGCGTCACAATGTGTGCATCATGTCAACGAGTCTCACCATCGCAACAACTGGTCCCGAGCTCATGTAGGTTACGAGTCCACTGAAGAAGGGCCTGCTCCTCAGGTCCCAGTAGTGTTCCCTAAGAAGCTCCTCTGAAGCCTGGTATACATACACACGCGCGCGCACACACACACACACACACACACACACACACACACACACACACACACACACACACACACACTTACTTCCTGGATCACAGATCACAATATTTTGGAAATACGGAGCTGCTCCAGGCATACCTGCACAAGTTTCAGCCCCACCAATTTGAAGCCTTTCTTCTCAAAACGACGCACGATATCGCCCACCAGTCTCCGCTGCACGCCATCTGGTTTCACGGCAACGAAGGTGCGTTCATTCACCCCGGTCCAGCCTAAAGTCGGATAAAACATGCTTAAACTCGAGTTTAAATGAGCAATGGCCGGCATCACAGGCAATAACATCCAGATCAGTTCTTCAGAGCAACAAGTAAGTTTGTCCACATCATCTGGTTTGTTAGTTAGACTTCAAAGAAGTATAACAGGAACGAATGCTCGGCCATATCTGTAATCCACAACGTAATATAATCGAGGTACATCTCAGGACTACACTGGTTCTATAGATACTGGATAAGAAAATGTACGAGTTTTTTTAAGTGCAACGACAACCGAGCTTCACAGTTGTTCTGCTCGCAGCCGCTGCACTCTGTGCATAAACACATTAAAGGGGGCCTGTTGTGCATTTCCTTATTTTATGTTACATATGTACTGTTACTTTGTTGGCTGCTCACATCAAAGCTGGCCAAAATGTCAAAGAATGACATCAGAGTGGGGCAAGTGTCAACAGTACATCCCAGTTTTCTCACTGTTGTAGTTAATGAAAGAAAGCAGTCAGCACAACTCTTTGGGCTTAAACTGGAAGAAATGAATGTGTTCAATTATGGAAAAAGTTCTCGTAGCTTGTTGCCCAAACTGTCCTGTAATAATAAGGAGGAAACTTTTTGTTAATATTGTGTTTTATGCATTTATTTGGTAGCACTTTGTAATGATGTCACACTAATTGGCATTATTAAGGTATTAGCAAGTGCTGAAATCATAATTTTTATAGCATTACTCCTCCTCAGAAAACCATTTATAAATACGGTTATATTATTATGATGACCATGATTATGATTATTGTTATGATTATTACTACCAGTGATAGCAGTGCATGTTGTAACAGTAACAGCTGGATAAACATATCTGTAATTATACATCACATGCTAATAGGAGTAATGAAATATAAATAATGACGTTATATTCATTATTTATATCGAATGCTTAATAGTGTGACATTATTATAAAATGCTACCATTTATTTTTACTGTGGAAACAAAAAAAACAGGAACTTTTCTGTCATTTAATTGTTTGTGGGGGAGGTCTTTATCAGCAGGACAAGCTGTTTACAGCTTAAATATAGTTAAGAGTCAAAAATGTATGCCCTCCAGTGGGCCTGTGGAGTCTTTGTCGCTGATTCTGGCCCCTGGAGCCTTATGTTTGGCACCACTGGTTTAAACCTCTTGTTTGCACAGGGCAGATCAGAAGAGATCTGGCTTAAGGAGGAGGGATGAACTGAATGGCTGCACCCAGATCAGTAAACAGTAAAAATCAACAATGATTATTTGGAACTGTTAATCATGCAAAGCTGCTCTAGTAGAGTCCAACAATAAAAATATAGAGTTGGAAAAAAGCACAGAAAGACCTCTTAGAAAACTTCTCAAGCAAAAGTGCACACGTATGAAAAAACTACATGCATTTGCTGTTTTAGCCACACTACGTCTTGACGCATCCTCGATCATCCAGGTAAGTAAATCCTAAAAGGTTGATTCTGTTCATCTGGACGTAGCGTTTTCAGTGGGAGAAACGTTTCGTCACTCATCCACACTACTTTTCCCACACCCCGGAGGCCTGTGGAGGATCAAACCTAACGCCCCTGTCGGAATTACTCAGCTGCTCGTGCCACAAACCTCGCGCTTACAACTGTGTTCCTCACCAAATTCTTCGATTCTCGCGTGTTTAGCCACCAAATCTCCGAGCTCGGACCGGTCTGGCTGTGACCTCTTTCTCGGCCCCATTGCAGAGCGCTTTCTACAGCAGCCAATCAGCGCTCACACGCGCTATTAATAGGACGATGAATCAACTTTTCTGACTGTGAGGAGGACACATGGACCACGCGGCTCTCAGCATAGATTAGTTAACAAGCTGGCCACACTGCAGTCACAGAAAACCACTAGTCACTCAAGAGTTTCTCATATCAAACAAAAGTTAGTGAAGGCAACACAGCACCACTGCTGTACCGGTTATCTGTGCCGCTGCCTGCAGCTAGCCGGGGCATCTGTCCGGAGGGTTTCCTGCAAACTGGGAGAAAAAGATCCCGGTAAAAGTCAGACTGGAGGCCCGCGAGTGACAGAGGAGCAGATACAAACACGTTCATTACCAACCTGACTGAAAGATCTGAGCACATATGGACAGAAATAAGCAGATCATTGTCGCCAGTGGACGGGGATCAATGTCGGGTACGATAAAGAGGAGGAAAGACGGATGCGCGTGCACGTAGCATAAACGCGGGCTCACGAGGAGCCGCTGAAACTGCAAATCATGTGGCGCAAACGACCAATGATGTGCCGCTCCCAAAATTTGCTCCATCCGATACCAAGTGCCGATACTTTTACCTAACCTTTACCTTTACCATAGAGGGTCATAGAGTCAGCATATCATGACTATCATCGACGTGCTTAATCTGAAAACTTTTATTGACAACCAAATTATGTGATTTTTGCTTTCCACTGTTGAAAAGTATCCCTTCATACTGTCAGCTGAATTCTACTGATATACTTCAACTATAAGTTACAGTAATTCATACGGTTTGGTAGTAAAAATCTAATAAGGTGAGTGCAAGCTCAGTGTAATTAATCAGTTCAAAGCAGTTTAGTCTTTCTGCAGCAGTCCAGGATGACACTGAACAGATGGGTCTGTGTGGAAGTATCCCTCCTGTCTGTTAAAACTCAATACATCATCAGTTTGTGCAGCTGGTTTTAAAGCATGGACCCGCTTGAAAATTGCCAAAGAAACGGAATGAAAATATGTCTGAGGGTATTGTGTGCTCACCACGAGTGTAACAAGTTCATCGATCCTGCACAGAGAGAAAATGTCTCTCCTGCTTTGTGTACATAACAGGTGTACATGCTAAATGCACCTTTGTAAAAGTTGGCTGTCCAGTTCACATAGTCTGCTCCGAGGCCTGCTGATACCAATGCCAATGTTGTTATCCATACTATCAATTTTGCCAGATTGAGATGAACAATAAATACAAATGTTGGTTTTACTTCAAATGCCTTTTTTATTGTACTTATGTGAATGCGATAAGAGTTAGAGCATACAAATCGTGGAGAACTAGGAGAGTCATGCACATCAAGACTATTAAAGCATTTAGGGCATTATGCAATAAAATACATGTTAGTAAATTCATTTATATGACATTATTTATTTAGAAATTAATATAGTAATTCATTATTTGATCATTTAATGGGCAATAGGAAGAAGAAGTGACTAAAACATTTTCAGATTCAGAAAATCTTTTTTTTTTTAAGCTGTTTAAAAAAGGAAAATAAGAGAATTAATTAAAAAATCAATCAGGAATAATAATGACTTCTGGCTGGCGTTTAAAGTGGTGATTCCACAAATTGATTTTTTCATTCATGTTAGTGGTGAACCAGCAGCATCGCAATTGAACTTCTGCTGTGAATCTTCGCAGAGTTTAACCTAAACACGCAGCATTTACACTTGTGCAGGTGCATTATGTATTCATTACTTTGTGGTTGTGTCCTCATGTTTTATATGTGGTACCAACCACAATAGCAACAGATAAAATGCTGGGACAGACATAAACGAATTACCACTAATAGAGCTACGTGCTAATCATGCAGTAATCAATTACATTCTTTTACTTAGGCATTAATAGATGCCCAACGTACAGCAAAAACTGTCAAATGCACCTAAATTCATTATTAGCATAGAAACTTTGAGCTGAGATAATCTATAGAAAGAAATTCCTAAGGGATTCATATATGGCTTCCCGAGCTAAAACTCCACAGCAACATGCAAATAAATGCAGTACAGAGTGTGCAGGCAGGAAAATCTAAATATTTGTTTATAGCTCATCATCCTGTTTCTTGTCATTCATGTGGAAAACATTTCCATCAGGCTGCATCACCCAGCTCAGTGCAATGTCTCCACTCGGGCTGTGCGCCTCCAGGTTCTGAGTGAACTGTAAAACATAAAGATCTTACATTAGTCAGCCATTAAATATATATGATATAATAACTGGTTCCTTACATTGTAACTGTAAATTCCTTTTAACCCTACAGCGCAACCTTCCCCACCATTAAAGTCGTTGCGGGCTGTGTCGACCCAACGTGTAGTTACATTTCTGTGGAAGTGCACATCAGGTTACGTAGAAGGTTGCGGTGTAGGTTTAAAACACGGTTCTGGTTATAACAGAAGTTTCAACATAGATCTGACCTAGAATCATAATTCCTATGATTTATTTATTTATGTAAGCCCCCCCAAAATAAAACAAAACAAAACTCCCAAGACCCTTGAGGGGAAGGGTGGGGGTTGAGAAAATGAGAAAAATAGATGACATGCAATAAAAGGTGGAACAATGTGATCATCATTATTGGCAGTTTGGTATACTATGTCGCCTTGTGCAACACTTGTGCAACACTTTTGTTTAACAGAATAGATTATCACAATGTGATGATTTCAAAAGTGTCTAGTCGGTGTCACCATACAGATGGGTGTCGGATGGTTTTGAAACTTTCACCATTTTCAGTGTTTCACAAAGCGTCATGCGAGAAACCTCAACCCTTAGATATCATTACCCTTTTTAAGATGTCCTCCTTCAGCAGCTCTAAGTCCACAGAAGTGTTCGTTTTCTTCAGGCTCACTTTCACAAGCTTCTTCACCGTCCTAACTATTTTTATAGAAAAGAACAAAAAGGAGTACATGCAATTTAAATTGTAAATTCAAATGTAAAAATGAAATCTAAAGATAGAAGTTATGTGACCATTAAGTTCTACTTTAAAACTGAGAGCATGCAAATCAGAACTCACCAGTGTTACAAACAAAGTATCGCACGTATTGACATCCAGAGTTTATCCAGCTGCCATTGAAAGCACCACAAGAGGCTGGGTAAAAACCAGATGGTTTGTCATACTGCCAGTTAACAAATGACTGTGAACTTCCATCTGACCACTTCCATGAATCTCTGAAGAGACCGATCCATGTGTAGGTGGTCACCAGCTTCTGCAGCTGTGCATTCTCAGATTGGTTCCTCACACTGGCCAAGTCAGTGTAGTTTCCCCTGCAGTAGCTTTGAGCATCATCCCAGGTTTTACGAACATTCACATAGATGAAGCTCGACGTGTCTGAAAAGATTTGAAGAAATATGTGAGCAATATTACTTTTAACTCTATTTTTATCAAGGTGCTTTAAACCCGCACTTGTTTGTTTAGTTTTTAACATGCCATGACCACCGTGCCTAGGAGGCATCCTAGTCAGATGCCCGCATCAGCTCCGACACTTGTACCTGTAAGCTTATTTTTTCAGTCATTACCCAGATCTTGTGACCATAAGTGAAGGCAGGAATGTAAATCAACAGCTTTGCTTTTACGCTCAGCTCTGTCTTCACCATAACAGATTGGTACAGTGTCCACATCATTGCAGATTCCACTACAATTGATTTGTCATTCTCATTAAACTCCTCCATTTGGGGCAGCAATTCTTTTTGGACTCTGAGTTGGCACGCCACGCTTGGTGCAGATTCTCATGGCTGCCAATTCAGCCACAAACCACTGCAAAAAGGAAGTCATCTCTATCTGATTTGAATTCAAATGATAAAATTACAAATTAGTCATTAACCAGAGAGCTAAGGTGTCCTGTTGACACATGAATTTGTGATCACTCTTATGCTCAAACATGTTTGTTATGAAAAAACTCTTGTCCACCGGGGAAATGTGCAGGTAGTGGGGAGGATACAAGTATAAATGCTTTCTCTCCAGCCCATTCCACGTATCACAAGCTGGTATTGTAAGTCTGGAATCTTGGGGCTGGGACCTTTTTCACAGACTGTTGCCTGATCTTCAGGGGACCGAATGCCTAATATTTGTCTTGTGGGTGGTAGACTCACAAGAGGGTTGACCCATGGAGCTTCTTTGGGTAAAGCTTGGCGGGCCCCATGGACTAAAGTCCAGTCAATGGATACTCTCAGTAGAGCCAACAATACAGGAAGGGAGCCTGGTAACCATTTAACCTTGCCTAGGTTAAATTTACCTTGCCTATCCAGCATGGATCCTGGGACAACTTTGTTGATTATGAAAATATAAAAAATGTCTCTCTTTCTCTGCCAGAGTCACACACACACACACACACACACGCAGACACATGC
>VURO01049099.1:0-13470 GCA_015108175.1 Pelvicachromis taeniatus | reverse complement strand
TCAATTTAACTTTAATTATGTTTAAAGTTGTTATCATTAATAATTGTTATCATTAATAATTAATGATATTCATCTATATAAAGACACTGATTATGGCAACTGTTTCCATGAAGACCAGCTAGCGCTGATCTAATATTTAAAAATAAACAGTTTTTATATATTATCTCTAACAAATTGACACCAATGTAATTGTGATTTAAAAAAAATAGCAACAAAAAATAAAAATAGATGCAGCTTACTGGTAAGTTGTTATAGTGAGCTAGTTTTAGAACATATGGTCCTTGCGGGCAGCATGTTGGTGACCCCTGCTTTACATAGATGAATATCATTAATTATTAGTGATAACATATAATTAAAAGTTAAATTGAGGAAATTTGTTATTTCAGACGTGTGTGTCAAACTGGTAGCCCTTCACATTAATCTGTACCCAAGAAGTAGCTCTCACTTTAAAAAAGCTTGGTGACCCCTGGTATAGAGTGATGTTTATGTTGGACCATATTTAAAACAACAGATGCTTCAAAGGTTAAAAAACGCTGGTAGCTACTCACTCTGCTTTGGATTTTGAGCTGGCTGCAGCTGCCTGATCTCCAGGAATTGCAGGACTGCTGCTGCTATCTTCCTGAGAGCAGACGGATGTGCCTGAGGCTTCTGGAGCAGACACATCCCCAGAACCTGAGGGGGAGTTCTCCATCTGCGCCGCCTCTGTGCTCTGCTGCTTGGTTTCCTCACAAGGCTCAGAGGCAACCTCCAGCTCCCGAACTGCAGGAGGAACATACCTAGTTTCCTCTCTCTTCTTCAGATCGCTCATTGCTCTCTCTCTGTCGTGCTCCGCCAACTTCTCGAATAACTGAAATGTCTGAGGAAAGATTTAACGGTTATTGCTTCTTATCATTTGAGCGGCAGACGACTCTAGCATAGAATCTCGCCTTCACCGAAGTCTCAGGGCAATAACAAATGTATTGCTATAAGTCTGTGGCTCACATAGACTGCAAGGCTATCACCAAACACAGGAGTTATTTTGTATTATGTAGGTGTTAATTCATCGACGAATTACTGCACTCTGAGAAACTCTAGGACCACATAATAGTAGGTAAGATTATAACAACTTCATTTTTAACCTGAGATTGTTAATAATATGTACGTGCACAATCTGTACACTCTGTCATGTCTGTTGCCATGGTATTCACATTTAGCAGGTTAAAATGTTGATAAATTTCACCTTAAGCACCATCTTCTCTGCCACACCTGGAGGGAAACCCATTTTATCATTGGGAGTCGACAGCAGGCGATAAAAGTCCGTCTTGCGGTACAAGAACCCAAAATAAACCTGCAGAAAGTCCTGAATGTTCCCAACGTGCTGCAGGATCCCCAAAAGAGCATTATCGTACATCTCTGTCATCTCCAGCGGCGACGCCATCGCAGCTTTCGATCTTTATTCCTCTCAATAAGTCTTCAAATTATTCCTGCCAATACTTATCCCACCAAAATAATGATAGTTTGCCAAGAAATACAAGTACAGAAACAAACGGGACGAGTAGGATAACGCTTCTTAGCCACTACTTTACTCTTTCCAGAACAATACAAATACTTCCGGTGCAACGTTTTAAAAATAAGTGCACAGTCTTTGACAAATATCGAGTACCGGGTATCAAAACAAAACAAAACAAAACAAAAAACAATCAAAAATAATCATTAATAATTACAAGAACGACTATGGTTCAATTAGAACAACAACTACAGAGTACATGTTAGGCAGCAAAAATTTATATTTTAAACTATCTATTAAAAATATGAATTTTAATTTGATTTAAATAGCAATTTGTACGAGAAAATGTTGTGAGGAAAAACTACTGCAATTAAACAGTAAAATATCACTCATCTTTAACGTTATCTTAAAACTTTTATTTTCTCTCTTTCCGGTTGGTTCAGGTTAATAGTTGTCCGGTGGAAACGAATATCTGCTTGTGGAACAAACAGTTCCAGTATACAGCTCAAGTTTAGAATCGAAAGAGTTAATTTTGTTATTTTTGAGGTTTATAATTATTACTGAGCTTTCAGAAAGCTTCGGCTATTTATACAGTAATAAACAGAGTGACTGCTGTGTTGTAGTTTAGTATCACGAGTTAACCATTTGAAGAAAACATGGCGGCGTCCTTGAGCTGCATAGGGAACGTGAGGGTGCTGGTAAGAAAGTCATTTTAAACCGTAACATTTTATCAATTTCCATGAAGCCTTGTTGACCGTGTAGCTATCGGTGCAAGTCCATTAATTTAGCGCTACGTTTTGGTAAGACTTTATATATAAACAATATTAAGCTAGGGGTTAGTTAACTTGCTCGTGGCTGCCTCCGTTCCTAAGTGACAAATAGCAGAAATTCACATGTAACTAAAATTTGTGTCAGTTTGTTATTACTGCGTTGCATAGCCACAGAAGCCAAGCGTTTTTGTGTGTGGCACGACGAGCCTGAATTATCAAACATGTAAACATCTACAACAGCCTTTTGCCAAAATCAAAATATCTGAAACTGTATTCTTAATACTAAGAACGGCAACTAAGATGTCGACAAATACATTTTAACAACTAGTTACTAAACAGCTTTAAATCAATTTGCAATAGGAATAATTCACAAGACACCCCACTAGTTTGGACTAGCTGTGATTTGACGATACAACATCTTTGACACTATGCCCAAGACATCTGTGTATTGTGTTGCAGAGATGCATTATATGGACAAAAGTGTTGTGCCACCAGCACATTACACCCACAGGAGCTTCTATGATATCCCACGATAAATCCATAGGCATTAGTAGAGAGTTGCTCCCCTTTTTCAGCCCAATCAGCTTCCTACAAGACTTGGGAGGCTGGCTGTGGAAATAGTTGCCCATTCATCCAGAAGAGCATTAATGAGATCGGACACTGAGGTTAGACAAGACATTTTGCTTCATAGCTTGGTTTGAAATGTGTTGCACTAAACTACCAAGCAACCGAAACAGCCTCTGCATGTTAACACAGGAAGAAAATAATATTTGCTGAAACACACTGTTCACTACAGTCACGGCTTGCTGTCATGATCTAAACATTAATGTTTGTACGGATATTTCTCCAAAACATGTCGTGATTATAATTATTCATAGTAATAAGTTATTAGTTTTAGTAAGTATTCTTGTGTGTCAAATGCTAGCATGCATTATTGTTTCACAGACTGGCATTAACAGCTGTAATGATAGCCAGAGTGGTCAGTAGATATCATAATTCAAGCACAATTGCTTCAGATGTTTCAGTGTTTCCCAAAGCCTGCTCTTGCCCAACACTACTTCCTGCTAAGTGGGAGTGTTGGCTCAGCAAGGGCATCCAGCTTATCTTTGCTAGATCAAACATGCTGCGCCACGTGCTTTGACAACCCCTTTGGGAAATAAGGGAGTAGCCAGAAGTACCTTTTTTGCTTTTGAAATGATTTCTGAACATCATTTCAATACTTAATGACTGGTTTTCAGTCTCACTGTCTTACCTGTTTTGCAGAGCACCTTAGCTTGGTCCAGCTCATTGTGCAGCTTCTCTGGAAGCAGGGGCCTCCACGTTACTGCGGCGTGCTGCAAGGTGAGCTGTATCAGCAACACTAACTGTTTAACATAGTGTTAATCTTTGGCATTTGTTGGTTTTGCAGAATGGCAAACTTGTGTGTAAATTATCTGGTATTTATATGAGAGTGGTATGAAGCAACACAAGTATAAAAAAATGTTTTGGTCGCTCTCTTTTTCAGAATCGAGCTGCTCGTATCCGAGTGGGGAAAGGAGACAAACCTGTGACCTATGAGCAAGCGCATCATCCTCACCACATTGGCCACCGCAAAGGATGGCTGTCACAGCACACCAGTGAGAATGACTGAGATTGAGAATATGCTCTCGCTAGGCACATTTGATTTTATGCACAATGTCCTCTCACATATTTGGTCATTAATTAGTTAACTCAGTGACTTTTATAGAAGCAGTCATTGATAGCTCTTAGACTACATACCAGTCATCAATGAGTCCATCTAAGCCAAGCACTTGCCAACCTCTTCGTGCAAGTCAGGGCACTGCTCACTTAACCACGCCTGATCACGATCACGCTTATAATGCAAACAGGACTTTGGAGGTGAAACTCTGTAGTGTCAGTATGGACTGAGTGCACCCTAGGAGTAGCTTAACATTCCCCTTTAGCTTGAATACTCCTGCGTCACAGACTTAAAGCGTTGTGCACAGGCCATCCACACACTGATACTGGAAAACATTTCCATGTTTTCAAAGTGTGTCCAACACAGTTTCCAAGTGGAAACTCATTTTAGCATTTAAATAAAAATATTTTCATCTGTTCAAGAGAACCACAGCAATCAAGCACCTTCAAATAGAAAAGCTGGCAAAACCCAGCGCTTCACGTATCATGTTTACCTTCTAGCTTGCTGACTAGTCACTGCTGAGGCTCTCCAGTGAGTCTCTCATCCTGCAGTTGGGGAGAACAGCAGTCCTTGTTCTTCTGTGGAGATTTGCTGGAAGCTCAAACTAGAATTTGCAGCAAGTGGAGAACTGAATAGGCTGCAGAGCAGAACAAGAACCATCATCTCTAACTGTTCTCAAAACATGAGGTTTGGCCCTGTCTAACCATCAGATGAGAGACTTGCTGGAGAGACAGCTGATTTTTGACCGGTTTGTTTTTCACAAAGCAAGAATTTATTTTTGCAAAGGAACACCTTTTATATAGAATGCAATGATAGTCTGTAAAGAAAACTAATGGATGTAGCCACTGTGACATCACCTGTTGGTTTTAGACTCTGCATTTTGAAGCCTCCATGTTTGCATTTTGTTTGCAGCCCTGTTTGCTTTTTGGAACCAGAATTTATCACATTAGTCTGTTACTTATCATACACATGCTAAATAACAGAGCAATAAAATAATAGAATTTCACTCATCAAAACTGCAGCACGAACTTGGAGGACAGGTCCAGTTCAGTGTCTCAGATTAGTGGAGTGAGGCAGAGCACACAGCTTTTCCCTACTGCACTTCAATGCACTTGGCTGCGGTTCATTTCATTCTGTGGGAAACACTTTATGGAGTCACAATGCTTGGGCTCTCTGCAGCCAGACAGCAGCAACTACAGTGTTTTCATTTTATAATCCTTTTAGACTTCATCAAACAACCCAAACTCTGCTCTGTCTTTTGATACTGTTCAGTGTCTGCACATGGTGTTTGCAGTTTAATACAGAAAATGCATAATTTAAGCAAAATTAAGGCCTAAAAATATATTTGAAAAGTTTAATATTTATCTCTAAACATAATATTAAACATGGTAAAGAAACTTAAAATAAGATTTATGTTGTCTGACGTGACCGTGAGCCATATTAATATATATTTTGCTGAAAAGGCAGTGATATTTTTATTTGTACATCTTTGTCCTTCAGCAGCAGCTAACGTGTAATCAAATCCAAATTCCTCTTAATCTTTCAGAACAGCTCCAATTTTTTTCTTTTTTTTTTCTTTTCTTGTTGATAGGTAACCTCAAAGGAGAGGACGGGGCAGCTGAACGCACTGTAGAAGATGTCTTCATTCGGAGGTTCATGTTTGGGACGTTCCATGGGTGCCTGGCTAATGAGATTGTCATCAAAAGGCGTGGCAATTTACTGAGTGTGTGCGCAGTGATGCTACAGAAGTTACCACCACAGAAGTTTTACTTCCTGATTGGCTATACAGAGTCACTGCTGTCACACTTCTATAAATGCCCTGTCGAGTTAGAGATTCAGACCCTGCAGGATAAGATTGTGTACAAGTACCTCTGATTAAACTGTCCATAACCATTTTCTCTGTAGATAGTAATGCTACCAGGTTCTACCTTTTTGATTTTTGAAAAATGAACGAGCTGATTTCAAATATTTGTTTTATTTATATTTCCTTAAAAGGCTTTGTAAGTTAGGAGAAAGGAAATCACTGTTGTTATAAAATTAGCTGGTGAAACCTGTTGCAGTTTCTACAAAATGCTCATTAATTCTTGTTCCTGATGTCAAATAAATGACCAAAACCTTGAATTCTAAGTGATGCTTTATAGTGCTGGTTTGCAAAGGAAATGGACATTACTGCACACATATTTATTGAGTATTTAAAACACATGAAAACACATTAACCACCGTGTCACCGTGACATTTAAGTAGATTTACAGACAGGTGACGAAAGAAATACTAGCAACCTCTAACCCCTACCAGAAGAAGATCCAGTGCTTTGGGATGCTGTGTGGCAATTTTGTTGTTGTGATTTGGGTTCACCTATCCTTTTAAAGGAGAGGGTCACTGCAAGTCAATACAAAGTAAGTTCTTAGATGAGGTGTGCCATATGAGTGACAGATGGGTTCATTGGGTGAGATTACAGAGAGATCAGGGATGACTCATGTCCCTTCATGTTTCCAATGCTGATGGACAGGTTGACAGATGAGGTCAGGCAGGAGTCTGTGCAATGTATAGATGTCAAAGCGATCTGACTTTTTAAAATTTTGGATGCTTAAATTATTTTATTTTGCACACAGAAACAAAATGATTTCACAAAAACTAGTAGGCCAGAGCTCTAGTTTTGTCTCATCTGACCAAAGGATGTGCTCCCAGTATGTATAACCTTTCTCAGTTTGTCTTTGGCATACTTCAGTATGGCTTCACAATGTCTCCTCTGTGTTGACATTTTTCTTGGTTTGCAGCATCAGAGTCCATTCCTCTGCAGGATTCTAGTGGCTGTCTTATTTGAAACTACAGTCTTTAGAAACATCTCTCATTAGTTTTCAATCCAGTCTTTAATTGATTCCTCCACTATTATGATCTCCAAAGCTACATGCCAACACAAACACTGCCTGAACTTAACCCTCTGATGCATGAATTATGAAAGCCTTGGTCAAGACTTTTTCTTCTCGGGACATGAAAAAAAATGTTAAACACTTTTTTTCCCCCAAAATATGTTTATTTTATAAAGTTATAGACTTGTCCAATCCAGTGGACTACATGCGCCCAAGCACTCAGCATGAAATACTGTGAACTTACTGTAAAAATGAATTACCTTGTGTTCTATTGTAAATATACAAACACTTGTTTGGTTGTATGCTTTGAAAAACATCTCAGCAATTTTTTGGAACTTTCAACTCATATATAGCCTATATAGCCCCAATGTTTAGGCGTAAATAACAATACCAATCATCAGCAGCCATTCATCATCACTGCACTCATCAATAAAATCATCATCACTAGAGCTGGATGGAATTTCCTGGACTATTCTGTACGCTGCCTTATTCTTTGCTGCATTTGAAGTCTACAAAATATGATAAAATAATTATTATAGTAACTCAAACTACAGCTGATCTGCACAAAATATATATTTTAAATGAGTAGCTTATAAATGTAACAATTATACACTTACTTATAACTTATAACCAAAACAGTCCCAAGAAACAGTGAAGCAATTTATGACTTATGTTAAAAAAAATATATATAGTGGGTAATGCATGATGTCCACTTCATTGGACACATGGTTAATCGTAGTTTTCCACATATTAGACATAACAATTTCTTATTTTAAAGAGATAATATCCTTCCCTAGATGTTACTGCATATCATCATATATATATATTTTTTTTTACCTGTTGGGCTCTTCTAGCGTAGAAGGATTGACAGGATATGCCAGCAGTGGTCGGCAGGGATGGCAGTTTGTCTTCCATCTTTGATTCAGATGAAATTTTCTTGCAGTTGCACTAACTGAACACTGAATTGACCCCAATGGAGTATGGCAGCAGAGAGCACTCTAGAGGCTAATATGCAGTTCCACCATAGAAACCAATGCATTACAGAGAGATGTACGTTTTAGTAGCTGTCCACTCCAGTGACCACTATGCATCAGAGGGTTAAATCACACAAAGGTTGATTATCTTGTTAATGTTCCATCTTAACTGCATGAAAGAAAGCAACAAATCAGAGATGCTTGACTGACTTGTATAACTCACAAATGTGCACCATAAAATAGACGACGTATATTAAAGTCTTTTTAAAAAGTCCTCTGCAAAACTAGGACATCTGACTGTTCATCAGTGATTAAGGAAAATAACACAAATAAAAGGAGAATAACCCCAGGTTTCTTTTCAGCACTGTAGCCAGGCTAAAAAAAAGAAAGAATCAGAGCTCTGTTATGCCAAATGTTAACCTCTGTGTAAGCACAGGTAACTACTTGCTGGGCATTTCTGCCTGACACACCTCTGACGGGCTGATCAGAACACTTGGTCAGGTTGTAGGAATTTCACTTTTTTCCTCTAAGGAAATTGAATTGAACCCACCATAACATCACATTAAGAAGGAAACCTACAAAAAAGTGCATTTAAATGCTTCTTTTAATTCAATCAGTTTCATCACAGTGCAGATTTGTTCACATTTCTAAAGGCACATGCACCTCATCAGTGCGAACATAAGGCAGATAGGATTAACGTGTTCATCTTAAATATTGCTGTGCAAAAATTCCTTTAATAGATTCCTTGCAATAATAAAACATGAAAAAATGAGGATGTGTTCCTGCTACCAATTTAAAAAGGCTCTTAGTAATGAAGAGTTCAGTTTTTTTTAAAAGCTGAGTTCATTCTTCAAATCTGAGGCACAATGCTGAAAATACACTTTTACTAGATACATGACAGGGTGAACATTTCAGACTTTGTTGTCGTTCAGTGAAAGGACTGCAGCGATAGTTATTAGAGCACAGATCTCTTATGAAAACTATGCTTTTGCCACAAAAAAAAGCAAAACAAACAACAAAAGAATATTGCTACAGCACATCTCCACATTATACAGTTTAGAAGCAGCGTTTGGTTTGCTCAGATTAGCTTAACCATGTGTAAACCTACTTACATGCAGTTCCTTAAATTTTTTACCTGAAGCAGGTAATATATTTTCTGTGCTGAGCTAACTAATAATTGGTGGTAGGTTTATACTGAATGAACAAAAAAGTGTTTTATTAATTTTCTCATCCAACTCACGGAAAACATTAAATGAAACCCTAGAACGTTAAACCAACTCTTCAAAGACGAGAGACAGTTCCAGTGTAGCAGTAAACCTTTCTCTTAACTGCTCAAAGTCAGAAGAAGAATCCAACATTTTCTGTTTCTGAGAATGTTGAAATGTTCAGAAGACAGTGGCTATGCCTGAACTTTGCAGTTTACACATGAACAAGACAGCATGGGGAAATAAGTTTATCTTAAAGGTGCTATATGCAAGTATTTTATGTGGGAATTTCAGACACTGCTAAGCAGCTAACTCTTTCCCATCTATTGTTTTTCTAATTGAAGACTGGCCACTGAGTCTCTCCAAAACCTGGACTTAGTTGCTGATATTAGTCCTAGCACTCTGCAGCCTTGGTGAGCCTGGCATAGCAGTAGAAGAGCCAGTTCTCCACCAGCTGCTGATTTTGGTAAGAGTGTTCCTCCAACTTCTAGCAGATCACCAAGAGAGCAGAATAAGGTCTACCATTTCACTGCAGAGACTCGATGGAGAGGTAGAGGAATGCCATAACACTGAACTTACATGTAGCGCCTTTGAAAAACAAAAGTAAACTTAAAAGGGAAGATAGATGAGCGTGGCTCAGAAAGATGGAAGAAAGTTTTGGCTGATATCTGATGGTGTGAACTTTGGTGTGGTCATCGTTTGGCAGCTTCTTTGGTGGCCTTATTTTTGCTTGTAGTCCCGACAGCTGTCACTCATGCAGGACTGGAGCTTTATGAGCCGCTGGTTCATGATCTGCAGGATGGAGGGATCCACCTTCTTCACGATGTTCTCCAGCTGATGCGGGTCTGATGTCAGGTTATAGACTTCTACAAATGACTTTTTTGGGGGGGGGGGAGACAAACAAACAACAACAAAAAACACAGAGAAGCTTCACATCTACTGTCACTAAAATGTGTCCAAAAAAACCAAACCCCCCCACACAAAAAAAGCCCAGGTGTACCTCACTGTCTGCAAATTCGCAGTACTGCAAGTTCATTTTGCTGTCCAGAGTTCTGACACAGGCGTATGTGTTATTGTAGGCGTCTTCACAAACACAGTCTGGGAAACATTGCTAAAGACAGTGGAAAATGTTACAGTGAAGGTTTCTTAAGAAAAGAGAAACAAGCTTTCAGAATCAACAGGAGCAACACTTTTTTGTGCAACATGAAGCCTATTTTTAGGCTTTAATCCACATTTGTGTCCATTTAGGAAAATTGCCACCTATTCTGAATTTGCTATTAAAAGGCACGTATTGGAAATGTACTTACAAACGTGCACAATTATCTCAAGCCATTAATAGAATGTGAACAATTAACTGGCTTCAATTACTGTGTAGTGATATCGTGAAACTCAATAGAGTCAGACTATAGTCTAGTTTCTATTATAAATCAAGTAGCGAGTAGCATCCAGTATTCCCTCAGTGCATTATCAATAAAGCAAAGAGTAAAACAGTGGAGGCTGAGAAAGTACCTATACCATATTCAGCTCCTTTTTTTTTGGTATCATAATACTTTGACCCTGAAAAGGGGAAAAAAAGCAATTATTTTTAATAACTTTTTTAGTCCCCCCCCTTTTTCCAATCAAAGATTATAATATTACTCTAAACTGGAAGCATGCTACTTTCAGTGGTCGCCAGAATAGGAAGCCTGCTTTGGTAGGTACTCACAGATACTCCTGGGCCTAATTTAGGGCAAGTAGGGTCTGTTGTTGGCTGTCCTTCTCCAGTGTACTCAACAAGGAAGTACGGTCGCGCTGTGCCATTACGCAGTGAAGGAGCCTAAGATAAAATCTTGGTTAGGATTTAGCATGTCGGAAAAAAAAGTGAGAGTCCATGTAAAGAAAGAGCTGACCATCTGAGCAAGGAAAGACTGCCCATCCACATTCACAGATGACAGGTTGACTCCAGCTATGTCCAGTAAGGTTGGAGCCAGGTCTATATTAAGTACTGGAGCCTGGAAGAATAAAGCATCATGAGGGAAAAAAAAAGGGGGGGGAGATGACGACGACAGAAATAAAAACAGTTCCAGAGACATTAATGCGTTCTGGAGTGTTTGTGTTTTAGTGGAGTTTTGTTCTGACCTGCAGCACCTGCTTGGGTTTTATGCCAGGACCGCGGACCATTAGCGGAATCCTGATGTCAAATTCATAGAGCTGCCTCTTATCAATAGGCAGCGAGAACTGACCTGGAACAGCAAATACAGCTGATTACACCTGGATCTAATCACTCACTAGGCAGCAGCTCAAGGCATATAGGAATGGTCAAGATGACTCGCTGAAGTTCAAACTTAGCAGCAGAATGAGGACGAAAGGTAATTTCTGTGACTTTAAACGTGGCATGGTTATTGGTAACCGATGGACTGGTCTGAGCTTTTGAGATATTGCTGATCTACATGTCACAAAGCTCAATCAACTCAAACATGTTTATAGACAGTGAGCTCACTGTATTCAGCTCTCAGGTCAGACAAGGAAACACAAATGTAACCTGTAACAAACAATTCACCCGCTACTGTTTTTAAAACAACATCAAATGGTTTAAAATAATTACTTCATTCAGATGGGTGATATGTTGCAGTCATGCTGTTTATTTACAGATCTTTGTACTTTTTGCACATTTTTTTGACTGAATGTTGTAATTACATATGTTCAGCAGAGTGCCTCTGATCCAGTTTTTTTTTTAAAAACAAATCTCTCAGCATTATTAGCAGCACACGTACATCACAATGATCTGGAGTCTGGTGGTGTCTTTACAGTAAGTGATTCTTTTTCTCCCATACTGGCTTCTCTTTATTGACTCCCTGTTATATCCAGACTCAATTTTAAAATCCTTCTTCTCACATACAAGATTTTGAATAATCAGGCGCCATCTTAAAGACCTCATAGTACCATATCATCTCAATAGAGCACTTCACTCTCACACTGCTGGTTTTCTTGTGGTTCCTATGGTTTTTAAAAGTAGAATGGAGACAGAGCCCTCATGTTTTTTTGCCCCTCTCCAGTGAAATCAGATCCCAGCTTGAATTTAGGAAAAACACAGCCTCTTTAAGAGGGAGAGGGACTTAGGATCAAGCTTTTGATAAAGCATTTAGTTAGGGATTGATCAGCTGACCCTGAATCATCCCTCACTATAGTATCATACATCACTCTGCATTTAGTCATTAATTACTATTAATCTCTGGCTCACTTCCAGTGTTTCTTTTGTCCCGTCTCGCTCCCCTTACCCCAACTGCTCATGGTAGATTGATGCCCCTCCCTAAGCCTGGTTCTGCCTGAGGTTTTTTTCCTGAGTTTTTCCTTCCCACTATTGCCAAGTGTTTGCTCATAGTGAGTATTTCTTTTGTTCTGGTTTTCTCTGTATTATTGTAGGATCTTTATCTTACAAGCACCTTGAAGTGACTGCTGTTGTAATTTGGTGCTATAATCAATAAACTGAATGGGAACTGAAATGATAAATTGAATGCAATTGAATTATTTTCTATTACCTGTGGTATTTCTTGAAGAAAACAAACCATAAATAAGGCCTAAAAACAACTTAAAATGTTTTGGTGACCTGCATTTATGCAACAGAGCCAGGTGGCTAAAAATTAAACTGTCTACTGTAACCCAGCAGTATAAATGCAGCTCAAGATGACACTGACAGAAGGTACAGAGCATAAACTAACCTAAGATTAAATGGAGAAGTTTATCAAAACAGACCTGTGTGGTAGCCGTTATCTGAAGTATAGAAGATGTAGGTGTTGTTTAGCTCCTTTATACTGTCAAGTTTCTTCACTAGCTTCTCCACCATGTCATCCACAGATAACAGGGTCTGCCACCTGCCAGAGACATCAGAATAATTTGGATGTACACGCTAGGTGGAGAAATATTTGAATTTTCATAATTTTGGCTCGGTACACAAACAAAATGGATTTCAAAGAAATCAACAAAGATGCAACTGAAATGCATCAATTTTATTGGAATTCCACATGAAAGACCAATACAAAGTGGTGTACACGTGAGAAGTGGAACCAAAATCATACATGATTGCAAACATTTTTTACAAATCAATAACTGAAAAGTGGGGTGTGCGTAATTATTCAGCCCTCTGAGTCAATACTTTGTAGAACCACCTTTTGCTGCAATTACAGCTGCCAGTCTTTTAGGGTATGTCTCTACCAGCTTTGCACATCTACAGACTGAAATTCTTGCCCATTCTTCTTTGCAAAACAGCTCCAGCTCAGTCAGATTAGATGGACGGCGTTTGTGAACAGTAGTTTTCAGATCTTGCCACAGATTCTCGATTGGATTTAGATCTAGACTTTGACTGGGCCATTCTAACACATGGATATGTTTTGTTTTAAGCCATTTCATTGTTGCCTTGGCTTTATGTTTAGGATCGTTGTCCTGCTGGAAGGTGAACCTCCGCCCCAGTCTCAAGTCTTTTGCAGACTCCAAGAGGTTTTCTTCCAAGA
>VURO01049098.1:84331-114645 GCA_015108175.1 Pelvicachromis taeniatus | reverse complement strand
GGTTTCTACATATTTCTTAGTAACTGCATATGATTATAGATTAAATATGTATGTTTCCATATGAAGCTTTAGGCAGCTTTGTTTTTGTTTTTATATAGCAGCTTCTGAATTAGCGCCGTTAAATAGCCCATGACAGTTCCAGTTGAGTGTTGCTAGATAAAGTCTGACTTTTAATCTGCATGTGCGTGTAAGCAGCGGGGGTTTACTGACTCTAGATAGATGGGCTAAGCAGGGGCCACATGTGTGTGCCCGAAAGAACTGTCCCCCATGGGGATGAACACTCCAGTGTCAGAGAGGCTATTGGGTATTTTAGACATCACTGTTGGCACACACGCCTGTCAGTGAGACACTGTGACCAGACAATGGTCGCTTCATGCTGGTCAGTCGGGTTGTTTGACCTTTGGGGTTAATTATAGCCATAACTGTGTTTCCCATCTTTGCAGCTGGTCTGCAGAATCTGAGACCTGGGTAAAGCTGCACTAAGACATGGGACCAGTGAGGACCAATATTCAGAGTGGAATGAAGATCCCACTCTGAATATAAAAAGGGGAGATTAGCTTGAGCCAGTGGGCTGCAGCGGCAATGACGTGGTGGGATGGTGAAGATGGCACGAGTTTTATGGAAATGGGCACTGGCCTGAAACGTGGGAAAGAAGCTCAGTTCTTATCAGCATATATCTCCTGCTTGAATACCTCATAATGAGGCAGCTCTAATATGGTAGGTTTTATGAGATCAGCATGTGCATGTGTATGTCTGCTTACAGGCTGTTCCTGGTTGTAGTACTCGTGTGGTCTTATGTGTAGCTGCAGTGGTCTGGCAGTGAGCTGGTTGAAGGCAGGAGTCAATTCGAAGCAGTTCTGAAACAGTGACACTCGGGCAAAGATGTACAGGCCCAGTCTGGCTCTTGACATGGCTACTACCAGACGCCTCACATCCCTGTGGAGAGAGAAAAAAAAAAAAAGGATTGACTTGAGGGGAAAAGACGGGAAGGGGTGGTGGAAAAATGTGTGAAACTAAAAAGGAGAAGAGATCCTGCGTAGGGGCAAAAACAAAAACTCAAGTGAAGAGATCACAGTGAAAGAACCCAGTAATGGTTGAAGGGGAAGAGAAGAAAAGGCAGCGTAGTATACGAGGAAAGAGGTTTAGTGAAGGATAAGCAGCACTGCTTGAGTGGGAAAAATACTGAGGATAAGAGAGAAATATAGAAACGGAAGACAAAGGGCATGGATAAGCACCGCAGGCAAAGAGACAGAGAGGTAGGAGAGCACGGGAAAGGGTAGATGGAATAGGTTACTTTTTTATGCCATCAAGTAGTACTAAGATTAAGGACAGAGGCGGTCGTTTCTCTGAGAATGGCTTGCTGTACTAGCCAAAATACTTGCCTGTTTGCTCCCCTGCAAAAACACTGCTCGTAGTAAACATCCCCCTATACTGTACATTAGCATTCTACACAAACACGCATACATGAGAAATGGAGAAGATTTGGACTGTGAAAGACACAAAATGAAGCATTTAAAAGCAGTTTCCCTTTAAACCTATTGAATCCTTATATTGTCTTAGTTATCTGCACAGTTAAATTTGGTTATAAAGAAAAAGTCTAACCTTTTAACTGACCTGTAAGTCTAAGTTGTGAGACTAAACATTGGTAAAAGCATTTGAGAAAGAAGATGTTTTTACTCAAACAACTCTGGCAATAGTCTTTAGTTTGATGCTGACAAATAAAACACACAGTCATGTTTTATATATAGCATACTCTTAAGTATAGCCAAAAATATGAAATGGGGAGTCCAGCTGAGCACTTCATGAGATTAAGAGGATTAATCTTTGCAATATGCATGATGAGTTTTGTGAATATGAAAAAAAGGCTGATGGGAGCCGTTGTGCAGGGTACAAGTGAGTAAACGTGAGCAGCCTATAGATTAATGTGAAAATTACTGCACATTTCAGGCAAAAATGGGGGCACGGTACAAAATGAAACATTTCCACAGAGACAAACTACCACTGCCTAGACCAATGAGCACAGACATGTGGAGCAGATGAACCAATAGTGAAGCACGATAGCCTGTGGACATGGCACTACTGAGAGACGTCCACCTGGACTGTGCTGTGACATGACAGGTCAAAGTGGACGATGTGTGTTCCCACATGTGTGTTCGTGCATGTCAGAGCATCTCTGAATCTGTGCTTCCCTGTCAAAGTGTGTGCTCCTGCATGTGAGCGTGCCCGTGTGTATCACGGGAATGCTTCCCCTGTCAAAGCGAGGGTCAGCTCATCATATGGTCAGCTGCATCCCCTGTGGTTGTCACGGCTGCGGATTGCCATGAGGAGAGGGGCAGTGGCAGGGGAGAGAGGGGGAGGAGGATTGTGAAGTAAAAGCCAGTGGTACACCGCAGTGATCCCATTATGAGAAAAACACAATGGACAACACTAGGAGCTCCCATGAAGAACTGCTCTCTCAACCACTTAGCTGACCATTCACAAGCTGTCAGCAATGCCAACATATGAATGACCATTATGAAAAACTGTAACAATGGAATTAACTAGACATTTTCTGTTTTATTTTACATTATTGGTTTATTCTGACTCATGGTGGTATATTTCATATTCACATCCTTCACGGTTAACAATAAATATTAACTAAAAAAGCGAAATTTGATGCAGCCTGACAGAAAGTCAGTAATCACAAAAAGTTTGATTCAAACATCCTCATATGAAATAACCACAACCATTATCAGTGATTGACAGTTTGGTTTTCAGGGCCTTGAAGCTCAGTGCTATCAAAAGTCTTAATCAAGGAGCCATTGTACGCTCCCTGCACTGAAAAACTGCTACACTGAGAATGTGTAAAAGGTGGGATGTAATATCCAGCCAGAGACAAGATCAAATGAATGATACAGAGAGGAGAGCAGGCACTGCCAGCAAGTTAAGTACCCCTCTCTGTAGTCAGCTGCAGTTTCTCATTTTCAGCTACATCAATTAATCGCTCCATCTGTGAGATGAAGAAAGAACAAAATAGAGTTTTTAAGTGTTTTTTGGGCTAACTAAATGGCCACGGTGAAGGGCGGGGCGTACATCGCTACAAAGGGAATGGCTTATAATTTGCACGCGGGTTCCAATTTGCAGACTGTCCAATTCTCTGATAAAGCTGTGAGCAGTGCAACTGCAACAGCAGCTACTGTACATCACAGCTAGCGGCTGGCCTGTCAAGTACAAGTGCTGTGGATCAGATGCCTGGTATAAAAACCTTGGTTGTTGGAATCTCACAGCAGCAGCGAAATGAAAGATCATTTGACTAAAAAATTAATTCAGTGACATGGGGCAAAGAGGCCCGAGCCAAATGAACAGAAAGCAGAGAGAAAACTAAACAAAGCTACCAATGAGAGAAGACGCCATGAAGGGGCATGTAGCAGAGCAGTGATTATCCATCATACTGACTCCTTCACAGTTTGCCTTTGATCAGAACTGAGCTCTTTGTTAGTTATTGTCAACCTAATCATCAGAGCACAATGATTTCTGTTAACCAGGACAAAAACTACAGTCAGCTCCATAGATGTGTCCTTAAGCATCTTTATCCTCCCCTGCATCATAATTAAGCTCATACTTACCACAAAACTGCAACACTATTATTTCCCACAGCAAACTTTATTCAGTAGTTACACATGACAAAAAGAGAAAGCCTCCTGAGAGCAGCTGTCTCAAGAGAATAAAGTGCCAGCTTTTCTGCAGTGTTATTTCCCTGGAGGATGTTTATCTTAGGTGTATTTCATATTACACAAGTATTTTAAAGCAGAATAGCTGCTGAGAGCTGAAGGCTATTTTGGATCAGATACGTTTTTTCCTGCTTGGCATGCAAAGAAGTAATTACCTCAGGTGTCCCACAGCTTTGGTGCGGACCAGGGAGAGGATGATGTAGTCGTTCTGCTGACCCTGGAACCTGTCCACTGTCGTAATCTGTACAGACACAAACATATTTATTATTCAACAACACAACACACAAATGCACATAAATATCAAAGATATGCTAACTAAGCTTCGGCAGCGGATACGCTTTGCAAAGTAAATGAGTGTTTGCATTTTAGGTAGGTGGAGGGATTTAGCTGAAATGTTTAAAAACATGAGCTAGACTGCTTTCCGTCTTAAATTCTTTTTCTTTTCTTTCGTTTTTGAGGGTGAACGTTAAGAGACGGCGAAGGTACTTTCCTGTTGTTGCCGTTATCGCTGTGGGCCACACGGGCAGCCAGCAGGGTTAATACGGCTTAAAGGGCATTTGCCACCAGCAGCCTCTTACCTGGTCTTCTGGGAATCAGGGCCACTGGGGAGGGGGAGGGGGAACTACTTGACTGCATCAGAGATTATTTCAAGGAGACAGAAAATGTAGAAGTGGCTCTCTCTGTGGAAATTTTTTTTTTCTAAGCAAAAGGGAACCCGTGTCAGCCAATTTGCTTTTATACCCCAGTAATCCTGTCTGCTGAGAAGTGTACTTATTCTACTACATAAAGAACTGTGCTGTGTTTTGACTTTGTCAGTCATGTTACTTTATGTAATAAAGATATCATAAAGCATGTGCACTTCAAACTCGATACAAGGACTGGCTCATCTCAAGGATGAGATGCAAGAATGTGAAAACGTTCGTACTGTACTACCTATACCGAGTGTGCACAGCCTTGACAGAGTTGGAGAGTGTATACATGGAATATGCTCTCACTTCATAAGCTCTTTCATGATCATATAGCCTTCACTCTGTGTCTATTTTTAGTGGCGTTTCCAAGTTGGACTAGAAGTATCTTAGGGATGTAAATCTGAGTCCAAAATCACACTGTGTAAGTGGTATGTGTGTAACTATAGACTGAGAAGTTGATGTTAATGCAAATAGTGTGATCAGCTGGGTGCTCCTGTTGTTTCTGGTTAGAAGCCAGAAGCCTGTTAGTGGTTAACGCTTGGTTAAAGTATGCTGCTCTGGTAAAAGCTACAATGTTTAAAGATTATTCAGGAAAAATATTAAGTGGAAATATATTAAGAGAGCTACATTATTTTAATCAACTACTAATAATTGAGGGATTGTGCCTGGGTTTAAAAAAAAAAAAAAATCCTCTTATTCCCATTAAAAAATAAAAATTAAAAAATAACTTATTTATAAATAAAGTTTAAAGCCGAGTAATTAAGTCCCACTTTTTTTTAAGTACTGTACAAAAATGCTACTGTAGAGTTACATATGACACATGCTAAAAAAAAACAAGTTGGCCTGTCCTCTATAGTTTCACTTTTCAAAGTGGATCAATAGGACATGAGCTACCATTAAGGAGCCATACAGTCCCAGAACTACAGCATTCAGTAACTAGTCATGCTAAATAAATCATCCTGTGGTTGTGGTTACCACCTATTAGTAAATGCAACCCTCAGTGAACCTCTCCAAAACCCCTTTTGGATAAGAGGAATGGAATGTGGGGAGACTGTGTGCGTGTGTTAATGTGTAAAATCAAGAGCGATGGGACTAATGAGGTATTTATTTACGTCTCCCTGTTGCTATGTAGAACAGGTGCAACACCAGAGGCGACAATATGTTGGTTTTACAATAGCATGAGATATCGTCGGCTATATGCTCAAGTCACACATCCATGGTATGCATGCACGTACTGACACATGAGAAACGGTGAATCTTGGTTTGCAGCAAATGTGGTTCTTTAGAGAAGGAGTTATTCTTAGCCTACAGAAAGTGATAACAAAGCCCGGATCGACATTCTCCCTGAGGTAAAGCATTCTGCATGGTGTTTAGTTATTTATGAGAAATCTTCCAGGGAGAGAATTACAGAGGTCATGTCATTGTAGCACATGCATGTCTGAGGACATAAGGAAACACACACAGCGAATACACTGTGAGATACACAAACAGCTATTTTACTGCATACTTCCAGCATGCCTTCTTCTTATGGAGACAATGGCACACTATTAAATGATGATCAACCACTGATCCCTCCCATCTTATTTTCTGTTACTCTGTCTTACTTATGGTAATTACTGCTGGGAATGTGCACAAGTCAGACCTCTGGATTATTACATTTTTCGCAAGAGGAATACCAGGGATGCCCGAGTTAACAGCTTTGCATTGCTTGTGTGTTCAAGTCTACATGTGTGTCAGGATTTCAGATCTGTCCAAGAAAAAAAAAACAACAAAAAAACATGATGCTAGGAAATATTAAGATACCCTTTCTAGCCATGTCATCATGTCAGCTTGTAACACATCCTGGTTCTGGACACATATTTCATGCTGTCAAAGAGGCTAGCACTGTTGCTCTCAGTATACGAAAACTGTGTTTGTGGTCACGTAGAAGACTTAGACAGCTGCAGTGGGTCATTCAGAATAAGGACTGAAACCTTAAATAGGTACTTTGTCACTTTGCATTCATCTCTTCTTGACCCAGTTGATGCATCTTCTTACTAACTAAATAGTCAAACTCTGACGGTCAGTCAGACTTCCAACACTTCTTTGGAATGAGGTTGCAAAAATAAATACTATCATCAAAGAAAAGAGAACCAAATGAATATTTTCTGTAAAACTTAGGAAAGTCAATAACAAAAAAAATTGCGTATTTGCACACATGCTGTATTTACGCAAACTGTTGTTTGGGATTCTGTAGAAAGCATGAGCAAGCATGTTTGACTGGTGCTAACTGGCCTTCCTCTGTTTTTCTTTCTAATTAAAGTTACAACAGTAAAGTAAGCTGGATGTTGACATTTGCGCTGTTTTACCCTTTGTGACACACTGTCAGACACACTGCGGACACAGTGCTCAGCGCCATGACCTTTCAGCTGCTCAGCATTTTTCCCCACAAGAGCCCCTCTTTCTATTTCATCTCTCTCTGTCTCTGGCCATCTTTCATCTCAGCAAATCTAACAACCTGTCACTCCTGTCACTTTATTACTAGGCATGCATACTGACTAAGGCCATGAGCACAATGAATGATGCTTTATGTCTTGACATTGCAGGACATTTCACATGGCTAAGCAAAATTTCTGGCTAGCTGTCAGGGCAGGGAATGTACTTCAAAACAAAACAACAAGGTAGGGTTGCACAGCAAAAAATACAGATCCAACAGCATGGAATGAGTAAAGACTGAATCACAGTGGACGCCACAACAAGCCACTATTCTAACCTTTAAATTGCCATCACACTTGGAAGGATCTGCTTCCTGTCTGCTTGCTTTTGGACAAAATGGCCTATATATTTTTTTTTTAATTCACTTTTTTTTTGTTCTCAGCAGTAACAGATGAGTAATGAGTAGACAATAAACTAGTAAAAACACATGTCTTCTAAAATAGAGAACATACCGGGATTACTGGAGTAGTTACTCTCTTAGTTTGACACACTGTTTAATTGTAAAGACCCACCTCACTTTAACACTCCTGCTGGTGAAGAAACACCAAAGAAATATGCACAACTACACTAAACCGATCGCAATATTACTGAAGGCGTGCTGCTGCTGACCCTATGCTACCTGACATAACAGCGCTCCATATAACTGTTGATATGCCATTTTCACTCCACTCTTACTGGAATGCTGAAAGAGTCTGTGACATTGTTAAGTGTGTGAAAAGCCTAAAAGAACAGACACCGAAGAAAGGTGAGACAATGTGTGTAGGGGGAAAAAATGAAGAGCGAGGAAAACATAACCTGAGGCTAGTGAGTAAAAGCATTTAGCAGTACAAACAAAAAGTGGATGGGAAACTGTGCCTGCGGGTTGCTGACTTAACACACTGTAAAGAAAGGAAAAGAGGAGAGACGAGAGAAGTTCAGGAGAATAATATAGGCGAGAAGAAAACAACCTAACTGTATCCCCCAGGGATGAACAAAGCACAGAATTTACACACTCCCTGTATTCACAGTCAGTCAAACTCATTTTTCAAATGTTTGCACACACCTGCAATTTGCTTTGCCTGTTACGAGTCTCTTCTACCCATAGTGAAAAACTGAGATTCACTAAAATTCAAACAGTACTTTAAGTTATACACGGACAAACTCCAGTTCAAATATAAAACTCTTTTTAAACTGAACAGACAAACCATAGAGTTTACACATTAATGTTAATGACTGACAAACAAGATGCTTTGAGAGCTGCGAATATCTTTCTAAGTGCAATGGAGGATAAGAGGTTGGTGCAATAACTGTAGCTGGCATCCGGAGGTGTGAAGAAACTATCCATGTCATGTGTGATACGTGTTTCTAACATGCTAGTCGTAGACCTACACATATATAGGAGGTGAAAGCATGCCTGACTGGAACATGGATTCCTTCGACACAAGAGAGGACTAATGTATCTCCCTCAAGTGTATGAGCATTCATTCATAATCGCATTTGAGTTTTAGTGTTGGTAAACAAAATGTTGTAAGTAATCTTACAGGGTGTGATCTGCATGGCTGAATACTTGCAAAATCCACTACTTGCAACAAAAACTGTTCAATAATGGAGTGTGTCTATTTAACCACCTCTTGCTTGTGCTTTGATAACATGACACAAAAACACTGGTGCATCTTAATTGGTTTGTTTCAAATGGTGCTTACCTTGTGGGGCTGACCAAATACTGGATTTCCAGCACAGCGTTGGTTGATGACATCTCTGATCAGGTGTTTTTGTCCATTGTAGGTGGTGAGGATGCTGATGCGCTCAGCTGGGAAGCCCAACAGGCGCATGTACATGTACAGAGCCACAGAATACTCTGCCTCTGCCAGGTTCTTCACAGGGAGAGAGAAGGATTGGTCAGAATAACATTATATTACTGAAATAAACAACCAATGCTGCCCAACCTCTGGGGCTGAAAAATGAAGCTTGTGCTAAAGTGGCAGGTATTGCAGTTCCTCAAACTGCCTCTTATAGCTGGCTCCAAAAGAAACACAGTCCCTAATGAATTCCATGTTAAAGGAGGTCTTGATAACCTCAGAACACCATAGTTTATAATGACACCAGGGACTATTAAGTAAATTGCAGCTTCTTGGTCACACACAACACATGCATGCACACCATTTGCTTGCATCAGCCAAAAAAAGTGATGATACATAAATAAGTCTGTCCTGCAGTGTTATATACTACTGTGCGTCATGTGCTTTGCACATCAGTTATGAGACCAGCATATAAGCTGAGTATTAGTATAATGACAACAAATTTTACTTTGACAGGAAACAGCTGTCAACACCAGAAACATGTTGTGTAACTAAGTTACAGTGAATTGGCCTAATGATTGTTTATTATAGAAGGGAAATGTTATTCATGCATATTTTCCACCATTTACTAATGGCCAAACTCAACACTGTTTCACATTATACTTAAGTTAGTATCATGGACTGTGTTACCTGGTGAAGCAAACAAGATACATTTAACAAGCTAGTCTTTGGTTGCAAATTTGCTATGTTGCACAAATCTGGTTGAGGTTTCGCTCCATAAAATTGAGAGATTAAGTAATTTAGAATAATTAGCTAACCTGTTTGTTGATGTTGGAGTCCATTTATAAGCTACCATTTGCTATTGAAGCTCTCTGTTTACACTTTGAGACAACGAGAGGCACAGAAGTGATCGGAAGCAAGTGTAAACATCACTTTTCTGGAATTTTTGGAAAATCAAAACCCCATCTTTTACACAGACATTAGTCCCCAGTCTGTCTGAGGCAACCAAGAGAGTCAGGGACATCCTATTTTTATGTTGCAATCCCTCAGAAACTGGCAATGAAACGCATTTAACAGATGAAAAGGGTTACCCAACGTACATTTAAAATGCTCACCTCTAGAGGAGAACAGACATGCGGTTTTTTCTTCTCTTTTTTGCATCTATGTACAACCCATGAGCTCTCTGTGCTACTACCTACACCTATCTGATATAATTATTTCTCTTTTATTTCCATTTACAAATCTCCAGGACCTAGGACTGCATCAAAGATTTTCTCCCAATGTGAATACATGTAAAACGGTATTCACCAAATTAACAATCAACAAATTCCTGAGCACCCTGGTTCCAAGGCTACATTCTGTCCTTCAAATAAAACCCAAAAAAGGAAAAAAAAAAAAAAAAAAAAAAAAAAAAGCAACACCATGTATTATTCATTCAGTTTCAATTAAATGTGGACTGCAGCCTCGCATCTTTGATAATAATGTATGCAGCTTCATCAACAGTTCCTGATCCAGCTGCACTAGAGTCAGCACATCAAAAACAATGACATCCTTTGTTCTTAGTCCCTTATTACCTGCCTGCAAATGGCACAGATATTTAAAAACTTACCTCCCCCCAAAAAAGTGCGTTCAGCACAGTTACTTCTAACCCTCTGCATTTACAGATTATCTACAAAACCACAACCATGTAGCAAAAGCCAAAAATGCACCTCTCTTACACACACAAACAAACAAAAAAATGAAATAGCCATCCAGGTGAAAATCTGTGACACTTCCAGATTTCTGTCTTTCATTTACATGTCAAACATACATCAGATCTAAAGCCTAATCCCCAAAAGAAGCTGGCAACTATAACAAGGTCAGACCTAAGCCATTGAAGATTGAGCCAGTGGTCCGTGACTGCAAAAGGACTGGAGAAGATAGAATGATCAAACGTGGACTGAGGAAAGAGGGTTACATACAGATATACTTTAGAGTAAATACAAGAACATTATTGGTAATGAGAGGTATAAATTCAGGCTACTTGTAAGTAAACTCCACCATGCAGGTTGCTCTTATACAATTTTAAATGTAGCTTGTGAAGCAGAAAAGTCTATACTAACAAGCCTAGTGGCTGAGGGAGGCAATTTTCAGATAGGCATCTTACTCTTCATGAGCCATTTGACAACAGTGAAGTGCTATCAGTTGGCTGAGACTCAATAGGGAAAGAGCTTTAGCAAATGAGGCAAAGCAGGGGGAAAAAGACCCTTTGCACTATATTTTGTGCGCACAGTATTTGTATGGATTATGCACAGTTCACGTGCAACCACAAAGCAGTGGTTGTGGCAGTGTTTGTTGAGCTGTGACATGTATCCACACTGGATACAATTGCTCCTCTAGTGTCAAATTTACCCCCTTTGGTTTCCAGGAAAGTGCATCTGTGTGTGTGCTTGTCAAGCATAACGAGCGATATTGAGGAGATTCCCTTGAGGAATCTCAAAATGGCAACTGGCAAATGGAGTTGAGGTTCATGTGACCTGGTACTGCGAGAAGCACACTTGGTGTTGAATTAAGAACAATAAGAAGCTTTAGGGACATGAGTGTGCACAGCGTGAAGTAGTTGTAAGATTCATAAAGCAATATGATCCACTTAATGGGTATGCATTAAGTGCATACCCATTTTCTAAATTGAAAGCTTCAATCTGATATTGCAATGATTACACCGGATATTTTATCTGAAATCCAGTGCTGTTGGCTCTGATTACTACAAACTCTTTCAAGTATCAGTTTTGTTTACAGAATCTTATATTTCTATAAGCTATATATTTTTATTTCTCTTTATGGAGAGATGTCATTTGTTTTTGTTACTTGACACTAATATTCGATCTTTTTAGCCTGGTGTACTGCCAAAGTAAACACCCCTATCAACCCTGCCCCGTGCCCAGACACAGTCTTCATGTCTCAGCAATGTCAGGATGAAACACAGCCTGTCTTCCGGTGTGAAGGACAAACCGACTGGTCTGTGCTGGGCAGCCGGCGTCAGCTGCACACTAAGCAAAGTGATGAATATATTATATGGACTGGTAGCTGAACCAGTGAAATTTAAAAATGAATGAACTGCTGTACAACAACCAATTTAGAGGAAATGGAGGCCGGAAAGAATATGCTTCTGTTTCCTGCTGGAAGTGTGAATGTGTTTCCTTGTAAAGGAGTGTAGTTCCACAGCCTGTGTAACATGAACCATTTCAGCTATTCAAACAATTTCTGTACCTGTGCTACATACATACAAAATACTAATGCTGTTCTGTTTGGGGTATTCACAGTTATTTCAATTAAAGTAGTATCCATACTGTAGGCAGTATACTATTTGAGTTTAAAAATAAACATTTTACTTGTAGAATCACATTACAATTTTATCGCATGGGGCTATTTCCCTTTTTCAATAATTAATCATACTTTGTCGCTTTTACATTTTTAAAGTTAATATTAAGATGTTGGCAATATATTCGACAAATGGCATACAAGGATGTGCAAGGATTCCGTCAAGTGCGTTCATTTGTGTGAAATACTAACCTGATAAAAGTAAGGGTTGGGCTCAGATTCTCCCACCCCATTGAAGTCTTCCACGTTAATTAGCTGGAAGTCAAACGTCAGGCCAGGGTTGGGCACCTGAAACTCGGGAAGCTGCTGAACGTGAGGCAGGTTCCCCAGGTGTTTGTAGCGCCAGTTGTACAAATTGCACAGGCTGTGAGATAGCAATACAGACACGCGTTAGGTCACATCTGTGTTATTGTAATACAGTTTCCCTGACAGAACCACTGGAAATTTTAATCAATCAGCACAATCAGGGTCCCCACAGCTTAGGGCAAGGCAGATAGATTTATTACATTTAATGCAACTAAAACTGAAATGCAAAAACCAATTTTACAGTAAATAAAGAAAAATATTGCAATTTTTCCACTCCAATTCAATTTCTGGGGGTTAGAAATAACCTCACTCAGTTATTTAATGCAGCACATATTGGGCTGAGCTATGTCCCATAAACTAACATCCCAAATATCTGGACTGGGCTTTATTCTCATATCAAAAGAAAACAAGAAGATCCTGATTTTTTTCTTCTTCTTGCTTCATACTATGTTTAGATAACTGATGCACAAAACACCAGATTTCAGGCATTTGATCTTTCTTCATTGGTGTTGCCATTTATGTTTATGTTACCATGATAACAGGTGCTATCTTGATTATGTTGCTATGCTCTGCAGTCAGAGAACAGATGGGCTCTTCTCAGTAAATCCAGTAAAGGTATCATTTCCCAACTCTGGCTGTTTAAACAGAGTCTGCCTGACCATCCTGCTCGCCCGGCATTACTACACAAATGTTTTCTCCATTACCAAACAAAAACATTTTTTTTTCCCAAAGATGGCTCAATAACTAAATATATTAAAGTAAACTGATTTATTTCTAACGGTTTGCTAATGATTTGGGCATTTCACTGTTGCTGTGGCCAGTCTGAAAGACTTTTTAGCAACAACAGTCTCAAGTTTAATGCAAACTTAAACATTCTGAGGCAACAAGTTATTAAGTTTAAGTTTTTAAAATTAAGGGTAAGACCACTGACTTGCATCCCTAAGATAAAGCAATGTAAAGCATAAAGGTATATAGAAAGAATAATTACTATTAAATTACTATTCAGTTATGTTTAAGGAACTTTTTCCAAATTACATTGAACATTTTTTATCCTTGTGAGCCCCTCTGGGTACTGAGATTGTATTTCGCTTGGTGACCCACCTTGCACGTGCACGGCCCTGGGCATCCAAGTCTATTGTGGGTACCCCCAGGCGCACAAATCGGGTGAAGAGAGACTGCTCCATATTGGAGTACTTCTGGAAAGCCATGTTCTTGATGACTGGGGGCAACTGGTGGTGGTCGCCAATCATGATCCAACGCTTTAGCCTGCTGTAGCCATCCTCTGGGTTCTGCAGATAGAGGAAGATAAGATGAAAAAGCAGTACAAACAGAAAAAAAGGGGAAAAAATAGCGATGCTGTGACAATATATAGTAATCAGTGAAGGTGCAACAGTTAATTTAGGTTTATGTTTTAAAATCAAAATCAACATGCTTACTCTAACACAAACATATAATGTGTCATACTGTCAAATGCAGTGATGTTATTTGGAGCTGGACCTCACAAAGATCTAATATTCCACCCATTGTCTGATTGTTTTAAAGTGTGATCACTGGTTGTGTTTGAATAGCTAGTAGTAAAAGGGAAGGGGAGGACAATGATCCTGGCAAAAGGCTCTGACTGGCACAGCGGTGAGAAGAGATAATGAGGAGATCTGGCAAGGTTACAGGATAGGCTGGTGTGCCTAATGATCTTGCCCGTAAACAGAAATTACAACACAGAATGTTAGTTGCAGCTACCAGAGACGCACACCATTTTTATGGAGCCCATTAGCAAAACCTTAATGGGGAAAGTCAGTTTGAAAAGGATACTGATGTAAAGATTAAACTACAGAAACCTGTAACAAAGACACATCCTGGCATGTTTTGTGACAATATTTTTTCGAGAGCAATTTTTCAGTCAAGATTAACATTTAAAACTTTCAAGCTTAATAATTAAAAGTTAGCGTTGGAGTTACCTGTAGCAACAGAGGGATGAAAGTCTCAATTTCCAGAATCTGTGCAGCTTCTTCCATCAGGATGTTGTCATACTAATAAAGAAATGAACAGTTTGACGTAACTTAAATACATAAACTAAACTGAAGCCAAACAAAAAATAACCAGATTGATGGAAATGTAATTTTAAACTGACAAAAGTCTACCTTAAATCCCAGCTCCACTAGGTCGTGACGTTTGAGTGCCGCGTGTGTGCAGGTCATGGCTATGATTTTAGCTTCTTTCACTAGAAGATATTTGGAGCGGTCCAGTCCACTTCTCAGCAGCTCAAAGGCCCTAAATTCCTTTCAGGATAGACATGGAAGCAAAATGATAGTCAGGAATGACGTCAGAGAGCTATGTTATAAAACCAGATTTATAGCAAACAAAAAAGTAAAATATTATCACGAAGACTTAAAATTGCTAACATTTATTCTGTACTGAGTCATTTTTTAGTTTTTTTTCCCCATACTAGTGTGAGGGATGACTTTAATGAACAATTAGTATGACAGATGATAATATAAAAATCTCCAATAACCCAATAAAATGTTAAATAAATTTAAAAAAAGCACATTTCAATATTCAGAAATGCAGTCAGCACACGTCATGATACACTGAGTGGCTCATTATTCGTCCAAGCGTTTGAATTTCTCCAACTGACTCTACTTTTCTTTGCTGAAGAGCCAAATTCAAAGTGACACCCGGAAGATGGACCACAATTCTAAACTTCAACAAAGTCATCATGGACATCTAAATGACTGGAAACTTACAGTACTCCACTTTTAAATGAAATGTATAATTAATATAATCCATCTGCTTTCTTCTCTCATTAGATGTGAGTGTCCTCTTTTCCCATGATGCAGTGACAGAGACTAGCCAGCCGCAGGGCTCTCCTGTGAAGTATGCGGGGTGTATTCTGTTTTTCAGTAGCTGCTGCTTGAGGAGCACTTTAGCAGAGATTTTCTTACATTGGTTACACTGTAAAGGAAAATTTAGGGGATTTTTTTTTTTTTCCTTTACCTGAAAAACAAATCAGTTCATTTCAGAGTGGTGATATGATGACACTACAGAAAGCTGCGGGGGGATTCACAGAAGAGGAGTATGGGTAAACAGACAAGCTATTTTCAGATTGGTACACTAGCTGTGGCGGGTAGGGATGGAGGAAAGGAGACTTGGACAGCACCATGATATAAATATTTAATGTGTTACTATTTTTGCATTAATATTAAACTAATCAAAACATGGAATATTGATGAAGTCTATTTTTAAACCCCATGGCACCAAATGAGTTGTGGAGTGATATTAAGATGGTTAGAATTCATGGAACTTGAAAAAACTAGGAGCAGGAAACCAAAAATAAGTAAAAAGTGGAACGAAATGGTAGAATTGCAGAGGAGTAAACAGCAGATGTCTATACATGAACGCAGGAGGCACACTGTGTGTCTCTCTCTCTCTCGCTCTCTCTCTGTTTGCCTAGCAATACATTCTTAGGATATTCCTTTGACAGCTTATTCAAAACTGCTTTTACATTTGAAAAGGTAGACAGATAAGCATATTCAGCATAATGTTGCTTCTGCTACCCTGCACCACACAGAGCAATACTTCTTAATGGGTGTACAGATTACACTGCAGCATGGGTGAGGCTCAGGGAGGAGGGAGGAGGTGCTGTGATGCAGTGATACAGAGGCCAGCCAGATAAATCAAGGTCACAACACATGTTGGGATATTACCTCTAGCCAATAACTTTTTATTGCTTTTCGGAGACCACCTTGGTGTTCCCATAAATCTGAAATGTTTTTGTTATCCCTACAGAAGCAGTTGATGGGCTCAGAAGGAATAATAACAGACTTGCAGCTGTGTTTGTAAGTGTGAAGGGCTGTGAAAAAGAGTGACAGCGAAAAACACAGAGCCATGAGCAAGCATATCTACAGGCATAACATGCTAGCAGATTATTTAATCTCAGAATAATTGGATAGTCACTATTAGCCAACAACAGTTTGTTAATGCGGGGCCAGATAGGCAGTTACTTGTGCAAGAGAGAATGTGCAATACCTGGAAAGACAGCTGGTATGAAAATAATCAAATACAGCAGGTGACGCTTGTATGTGGGTTTGAGTGAAAGGGGGTATATATTTATTGCTAATTTCATTTTGTATTTAAACGTTGATTTTAAATTTAATGATGAACTCTTTATAAATAAAATTACCATGGCTTTTTCTTTTTTTAACTCAAGTAACCTGTTTACATGCCACTTGGAGTTGCTGGCCCTGTGACCTTCTTACCTCCAGCTGGGTAAATATTTTCTTGATGTGACGATAGCAGCCCTCTGCGATGTCCATGTCCTCCTCATATGACCGACCTCTGAACACAGGCTGGGGTGCATTGGAGAAGTATTTGTGGAAGGGAAAGTGTGCAGCAACAGCCTCCACCTCCACTTTCTTGCCCTGTTTTGGTTTTACTTTGCTCATGTACTCTTCCCAGCGGGATATCACCTGTTGTGGGGAGACACAACAGTCACTAAACACCCACTCAAAGAGACCCAGTAGTCATATTTAGTATACACTCGAGAATCAGACATCTATATATCTTATTCGGTTTTGAGTTGCATGTGTTTTTTCACCTTCAATAGAATCAGTCTTTTCTAGCAAGCTCTAATTGCTTTAAAGTGGGCTGTTATGCATGACAGGTGGTGCTGAGATTATGCTGAGTGAAAAAAATAAATAAAAATCACACCTGTTCACACCAATAAACTCTTATTGGTGTCTGCAGCATTTTATTTGGGCGATCACTAATTAAGGTTTTCAAAAAGTAGCTTCACTTAGCCATGACATTCAGAAAATGACCAGGGTATTTTCTCACACGAGCGATGTTTGTATGTTCTCATACAACATTGTTTTTGGACAGCAGAAAGAGTAGTGTGGCTCTGCCAAGCTTAAATGGGTCATCCTGTATGATTTTTTTTTTGTGTGTGAAATATTCAGACTATAGAAAGATAAATAAACAAGCAAAAATGAACAAATGAGAAGCAAGAGGCTCACTCTTGCAGAGGTGCTCCTGCTGAGTATCTAATAACCTAAACCAAACAGCAGGGTAGCTTATTTCTATAAATACCCCTGTAAAAAAAACAACATTAAGGATAGCATTAATGAGTCTGCTAGAGGACTGAGCTTAATTGCATGTTAAGTATCTGTCTGCACAGATTATTAGGACTACCATGGAAATCTTAATGATATGTACAAAGTCAGTGTTGACAACAATCACTCACATTCCCATGAATCATCAAGGAAGTAAGCTCGCGGTCAAGTTGTCACTACACCGACAACCTCCTGACAACATCTTCAAAACTACACAGTTGGCTGTGAAAATGTTTGAACAGTAAAACTATAATTTTGGTTCTGGATGCCAACACTAGATTTTAACTGAACAACTGAGATTCAATTACAGTGTTTAATTAGAGGGGTAAACAAGAATATTTATACACAACATTAATTATCTCTCACTGAAGGTGAAACCTTGGACTTCTGTCTCATAAATGCTTATTTTTGGAACTGTTCTATTGAAACACGAGACATTGTAGTAGGTAATTGCTAGCAGTGGAATTTCTCCTGCAGCCTGAGGGGACAGTAATGATGAGGTGACAGGAATAAACAGAAAGCATTAAGAGCATTTCAAAATATTTATATTCCTGACAGAAAGAGCAGAGTGCCGGGGGAATGGAAACTTCAATAATGCCTGCATTTCATTCATCAACTGTCTGAGGAGGAGGATGGTCATTATAGAAATCCATTCTAATTATTTCTGCAAAATATCTCCTTTAACTCGATCTGAAAATCAATTTCAAAATCTCTACACAAATGGTGCTTGATGCTTAATAGAAGGATGGATATGAAAGTTGTTTTTCCCCCTTACTTAAGTCACTTATAATATGATAGATTGCTACACCCAAATGAATAAAAGTTCAGAGTTAGAAGTACATCCAACATCACTCTTGATTTTTTTTTCTATATCACAGAACCACATGTCTCCCTTTTCATTGCAAGAACAGATATGACATGGTAACATTTACAGCAACACCTCAAAAACCAGGCCTTTCTGTTTCCAATGCTGTGTGGTCATGAGGTTATGTAATAATCCTGTGACAGCTTTGCCCTTGACTTCAACTTCTGAGTGCACCAAAACAACACAATATCTATAACTGTGTGTGTGATATCAAAACAATAAAGCAATGGGGGAAAACTGAAATGCACTGTCTACCTGCACAGTAATGTTTGAGAGAACAGCAGTCTTCCATCCTGTTTCTCACTGATTACTGTCTTTTAAAAATTACCATTTGTTTCAAGTTTATCATTATCAAGGCTAGACACCAATTCTTGGGCAATGAAAAGTATCAGGTCTTGTTTTTTCTCCTGCCCTGAGTTCCTACTGGTGTTTCTGCAGTGGAAAATTGCCTATACTTGCTTATTTAGATTGCACCTATCTTACCTGGTAGAGGTAGAAATGTCCAGCAGTCTCACAGGTATAAGAAACATCTCCTGGGACATCCAAGCTCTCCTGTAACCTTCCCACCTCTCGGAGAAGCTCCAGTCTTCTGGCTAGGACGTAGTTTACCCTTCCATATCTGAGGAGAGAACAGGAATGTTAGTCAACAATCTAAACAGTTAACCCCTGTAAAAGTAAGGAGGCAGTTGGAATGATCGGCCAACTATAACAAGCCATCACAACACGACACAAGAATGATATTTAATCAAAATCACACTTAGTATATAAACCCAGAAATACATAATAATTAATAATAATAAGCATAATAATTAGGGTATGTTTGATTAATGAATGCATAATTAAAATCTGATTTTCTAAATGAGCCGACTAGCTAAAGGTGAAAAAGCTGCATGCCTAGAACAACCTGTTAGGCTATGAAAATTATTTTTCATAGCCTAACAGAATTAGAGAGGATTAAAACTGTGGTGTGTAGCAGAGGAAAAACTGTTTGTACATCGCTATTTTTCTGTTAGCGCTGGCTTTCAACTTAACTGCTGGTTTTGTGGTAACACTTAAATAATACATCTTATTTATATCATTCTTATTGGGTTTTATGTATGTGTAAGGTTTGAGGGTGTATTTTTAACAGGCATTTACAATCCATATCCTCCAATCTCCAGGAGAAGCAGAAAAGTAATTTGTAACAAATTGCTTTCTACATAAAGTAAACAGGAAATGAGTAATGAATCCAACAATGGTCATGACCTAAACCAGCATGTCTCATGACCTGCATGCATGACTCATAGCAGCACGTAGTTAAACGTGAAATTGAGCAATAAAGAAACCTCAGACTGCAACTTATGGCAAACATGTGAGACGGAGTCTTGTGATTACTGACGTGACTGTGCAGAATATCGGTTGTCTGGTTATGGTCACCTGGGGACATACTTCCTTTTCTACGTTCTAACATGCATCTCATTATGCAGCTAAACAATACTGCTGAAAAATGTCATCAGATGGCAGTGAGACAACAGACAGGAAGTAGGAGGGGTTACGAGGTAATACTAGAGGTGAACACTATTTTTAGACCCTCTCCAAAGATTCTCGGTCAGCAGATGACTCAAAGACGATCACACTGCTCTGCCTGTGTGGCCTGAGTAAAATTAAATAAAAGTGAGAAGTGACCTTGCCTCTTAGGATGACACACCTATAATACATTCACCAAAAGCCTAAAATAGATATAAAGGTATAGTACATGTGCAGTGTACATACATCTACAAGTCTGCCATACTTTTTTGGTAAACTCTGATACATGTAAAACATCTAAATGAGAATAGTGTATTTCATTTTCTGCCCTAAAACGGAATCATAATGTTATCTTCACAACCTGGAATGCAAATATAGACCATCCAAAACTAAACAAGGGCTTCCTTAAGCAATCGCCAAGATCTCCCTTCTAAAACTCATTAAAATGGCACAACATTTTTCATGAAATGCATGGAGGCATTGTTAATTAAGGCTGTAGCTTCCCCCTTTGTTAAGCACTCAGAAAAGCACTGCCGTCCATTTTTTATCTCATGTACAGTGTTAATTAAACCTCTCTGGCTCATTCTGGTGTCAGTGGGGTGGAAGAAGTGTGGAGTCTGCATGTTGTTGTGAGGCAACCGGGTAAGCGGGAACATGTCGACTGCTGCTAGCTAGAGCTCTTTCTTTTATGTCTGTGTTGCTGCATAATTTAAGAACGCATGAGACTGCCTTCATGTGCGGATGCCCAGTTTCCATAAATCATCATTCACACTACAACCATGCACTCCCAGTAGGCAGCAGCCACACAAAGGGTACAGCAAATGAGAGGCATGTGTAACTCCTCCCTTGCTCCTTAAGGAAAGCTGAGAGCTATAGGGTGCAATTTGCTCAGTGCCGTGGATGGATGAGATGGTAATTAACATTGTAGGGTATAAGAACACTTTAAATAGTAACAGCATAAAAAATGTATTAATATTCAGTGACACTGAGCTATTTATATTCAGGAGGTGGCAGGAGAGCGCTGCCAGTTGGGGAAAAAAAAGTTTCCGACTGGCTCATTTATTAATGTGTTAAATACATTATGTAAAACTATACATGTTTTGAGTATTTTGTGATACTCTAGTTTTCTGAAGTGTGCCATGAGTACAGTAACCCCCTCCTACTTTTTCATCCTATCTCACTACATCCCAGTAGTACTGCGTCGCTATCCTTAAAGGCATTAGACATACTGAGAACAAGCACATATAAGAGAGTTGGGAAATTGGGACTTCCTCATGAGGACCGTGAGTCTTATCTGAGGTGTGTTCTGTGTCCTGCCTCCATTTTTACATTTACAGCTAGTGTTAAGCCTGGGTGTTGCTTAACACTACTGTGTATCTGGGAGATGGCATTAATGGATGTGTGTTGTGAGTTGCCTCTGCAATTTAGATACACAGTAATTCTATTTCGTGAATGCACCGTCACTTGTGGGAAATCGTGTCTCAGTTTTCACATATGCTGTACTGTTTGGTTAGATGTACCCATTTGTGTGTGTGTGTGTCATCTTACACCTGTTATCTGCTTTCCTCACCTACTGAAGTCTTTCTCAGTCTCCAGTTCTTCCTCTCCATGGCCCAGACGCAGAAGGTGGCGCTCGTCAATGTCTAGAGCCATGATCTTTTCAAAGAGTTGGTTCAAAGCCTGATGTGGAATTTAAAAATACATAAATAAATCTTTCATTTGTATGTAATATACTTAAGTAAAATAAATTTGGGAGGGTGTGCAGGGTCTTATACAGGAAAATAATTATCATCAAACTATACTTCTGGTGTTTAAGGTTCCTTCTGGCATGCTTCACTTAGTTTAAAGCAGCTGAAGATTACTTTATGATTAAATACTGAGGGGAAAAGACCAAGGCACAAGGGAGCTTATATTTAAATTTCTCCTCTGTGGTTAGAATATGACTCTTGCCTGATTAATGGGCAATTCTGAGAACAAGCTTTAAATTCTCTTGACAACTTTACATTTAGTTAATCAATGTGTTACAGAAACTTTCTGAGATTAGACTTGCACGTGGAGAGGCTGTGTGTGTATGTGGAGGGGAGTGTTGACCTGATTTGAATGTGTGACTATGAGGGTCCTCTGCTCAGGAAAGTTGTGATACAGGTTTGAGATAATCTGAACGGCAACATCGGTCTTTCCAGTACCCGGTGGTCCCACAACCTAGAGGAAGGAAGAAAAGATGGGATTATGTCAGAAGAAAATAGGCATTTTAACTGTAGGACTTATAGGAAAAATAGGAAATTGGAAGTCAGGTTGCAAAGGCAACCTTTCTGTAGATTACAAAGGTAGACCTAAGCCACTGGTAGCCACGTACAGGCTGGGAACATAGCTACTGAAACAAAGAAGTTGTAAGAGAAATATAAAAGGCATAAATATTTTCAAGCCTCTCCTGTTATACAAGTCATCATGATAATAAGCTCCAAATTTACTTACCTGGGGGGGGAACAGCACATTAAATTTTCTAAATTAATATTCATGAAACAGGTTGGTCTTAGTGTGGGTCTCTCAGGTGAGTAATCTCTGCTAAAATTAGTAAGCACAATTACACATTTCTGCATAAATCAGTGTGTAATCAGCTCCTTCGTTTCTCTACATGAAAGCTAGGCAGACCAGGATGTAGTGTGTGCTTGTTATGGCTGCTAATGACTGTGACATATGCCAAGAAGGAAGGTTAGAAGGGGTGAAGTGAGTGGCAGATGAAGGCATGCATAGAGTTGTTTTATGGCTCTGGTGATAGCCTTCTTGCCATATTTACCTCAGCTAGCTGCGCAATAAATAACTCAGATCCCACTGCCAGTTTCCAGTCACCACAACAGAACAGCACTCTTGTCACAACAGTGTGTTAAACAACTTTTGACATAAAAATGGCATTTTGTGGTGAAATTTTAGTGGTTGTGCATGTCAACTGGTGGATTTAATCCTATTTTGACTATTTCACTGGCATAGTCAATGTGTACTCCTGAAAAGCACATGGGGAATTTTTGTGAAATTTGAAGTTTACGTAGGTTTACAAGGTGGAGATGGGTTTGATTTTTTTTTGTCAAACACATATACAATAAGATATGTATAAAATACAATAAGAAATATCATTTTAACTAGATAGCGTCCACGCAATCTTAAAACTAAAATCAAACACTGAATTCTTACCATGGTTAGTCCTGGCTGCATCCCCGCTCGAATGGCTTCAATTTGAGTTGAAGTGAATGGAATTGTATTCCTGTAAGACACGTACATGCTTGAAATCAAGTAATTTGATACTGGATACCCTTGGAAGCATAAACCCATTTGTATTCAAATGACTTCATTTGTTTTTCTAAGAGATGCTTTGTGCTGCAAGTGTTGAGATGCTTTTGGAGACCATGCTGAAAGATTGCTAAGTCAGGGCCTCCCCACAGACACGCTGTTGCTATCAAGATTTGAATATCAAAGTGCAAACTGTGAATGCTCAGGAAGCACAGGATGAATCTCAATTTTTAATGTGGCACAATTATTTTGGGGTGTTGTAATTAATACAGAAATAATAAAGCCCCTTCGATTCACCATTCATTTCCTTCTATAAATGTGGGCATAACAACAACCGAAACAGCACCACAATATTACATCCTAAACACATCAGATACCATGGAAACGATCATAGACAAATACATCAGAATAGATTAGTAGCTCAGTGTAGGGTACCTACGATGCGCATAGCTTAGAGATTTGCTCCTCCACACTTCTTATATTGACATAAGGTTTTTGAATAACAGGGTAATGTGCACATTATTATAAAAAAATAAATAGGCGAGAAAACTTTGAAACTCGAGAATATATTAGTGTAGTATATAATGTGAGTGAATCTTATTAAATGATAAATGGAAAGGTTCGAGTATTGATCTCTCACCGTTTGGGCTGATTGTAGGGATATGGCCCACGATTGGGGGTAACATAGGGTTCAATAATCAAGGTCTTGTCTTCCTCTTTGTTTTCCACTTCTTCATCAGCCTTTCTTTTCTTCCCTTTGTCTGCTGTGTTTGAGATGGGAAATGTGATTCTGGTACAGCAAAAGAGAGGATAAGAGGGATAAATATGATGCATTATGAAATATTTAACAATATATAAACCATAGTTCCATTATTACAACAAGTACATCAATATAGTTACGCAAACAGATTCTGATCCAGATTGATGAAACAAAACTTTTTTCTTTTCTTTTTTTTTTTTAAATCTCACCTGAATGGGGGAACCTGAAGTTCAGGGTTCTCCTCAGTGACCTTTATGGTGTTACCAGGGAAACATGAACGCAAGTGGTCCAGTGACAAAAAGGTGTCGTTGAAGTCCAAAGTCGAGATTTGATTGGGCATTTTTGAATAGTGTGCGCTGCCTGGGTCACCATAACCTAAGATGATGTCATGAAGCCAGTCTGGGACGACACATTCTGTGTTCATCAGATGTCTGATGGTCTCTAGCACAGCCTGAAACAGAGAGAGATTAACATGTTACAGATGAGACCGAGTACCAAACAGACACAAAGACACAGTTTAGCTGGGTAAGAATAGCTTTGTGGCAGACTGATGGGACAGCAGATAATTTATAAGTCTGTCAATTATATTTTAATGAGCTGCAAACCGTCTAATACTTTGTGCATCAAACGGGGAAGCGTGTTTACTTTTATGTCTGTCAGGCTTCAAAGATGAAGATGTTGCCTGAATATCCGTTAGCTGCTGCGCTTTTCAAATTCAGAAAAAAAAGCACACTTCAAAAACATCTGTAATTGCTGTGGCTGTGAAAGACAGAAACTGATGTGCAGAATTAGAAATAGCAGATCTGACAATGCTCTAATGAAAAGCTCTCAAAAAAAGAGATTGGGGGGGTGGGTGGGGTGGGGGGCTACATAAAACCAGTAATAAAGGTCTCACATACTCACATGTTTGATTTTATCATGACCTGAATTTCATGATGTAAAATCTATGTAACAGGTCTTCAAATCAAAACATTAGGTTTGCATTTTGTTAACTTTCTCAGAACTACTACATGTTATACTGACTGTGCACCACAGTCAAGATTGTTTTGAAACACTGCAGGTTTGCTGTGGCAACTTCAGAGTCACCGGGCCCCAATCTAAGAGCTAGAACACTAAAGACAGTGATGCATCGCTCAGGGCGAAGTTGGCAGAAGCAGAACTCAAGGTCTTAAACAAAAGCAATCCAAACCTTGAAATTGTTTTCCTTAGGTTTGCGTCTCATGATGATGTTGAAAGTCTCATATGGGTCTTCGGTGCCACTCTGAATACTGTTGGTCATGTCCTGCTGGTACTGGTTTGGGTCAAGCCACACACGAAATGTTCTGACATCTCCACGCAGCTTAGGCTTTGGTTCAGGACCTAAACCAAGGCAGTAAGGATTATTTATTATAGCAATTAAATAATTGAAAAATAACCTAAAAAATAAAAAACTGTATAGCTTTTTTAAAAAGTATTATTAGAAAGCCTTATCCTAATCCTAAACAGAGGTTAGGGAAGTAAAACTAAGGACAGAGAAAAAGAATAAAGATCAATGTTAAGTGAGTAACTGTGAGTCAAATTAAAATTGATTAAACTCGTATATTCTCAAATTAAAAAATAAAACTCTTTATAGAGCTAACATAGGAATTACATGGAGACACATGATTGACTGGCCATGGGCTTTAGGCCTGTTCCCATTACGGGGCCTGTGTGGTGAGGTGCAGCTATCACAAATTTCTAAATAGAATCTGTGTGGAGCTGCAGGGCAGAGCAGAAACCAATCCAGCCCATCCCTGCCATGTGCACCTTACCAAAATGAGTGTGATAGTTTAAGAGTGGAAGCTACGCCCTCCACACTATCCACTAACAATGTAGCAAGCTGAGTAAGGTGTCCCAGCTGTTATAACAGATATTTATGCCTTTGTATTAAGTTGTCAGTTATTAAAAGGTGGGATTAAATCAAAACTTAATTTAAAGGGACATACATTGTTCAAGTAATTAAAAATACATTGAAACCATCATAGCTCATACAAATGTTCGTCTCTTGAGCAGTTTTATAAAATGGTATGTCAGTTAGTTACGAGTCTCCCAAAATGCACACGTTGCCCTGTGTCCCCCCCCTTGTCCGTTCACCAAATGCCCAGTGATTTATGTGACATCTCCCCTCCATGAAGCAAGCCAAAGTACCACTTATCCCTGTTGGGAACCTGAAAGTTTAAACAAGCCAACATTGGCAGGACATGTTCCCCAGCATGTCTATTTCTAAAGCCCTTCCCCTCTGCATATTTAAAACTCCATGAAAGGATAAGGGAAGGAAGTTTCAGCGCATGGACGCATGTTCTGACTCGCCACAGTTGCCACCAAAAACTGAACCAACCAAGATTTCTTTAAGGACTGTTGCAGAAATTTTTTTTAAATGTCACAATCTGTTGTTGTTGGCAATATTTTCGTCTAAGGTGAGCGTAGCTTATGTAGCACATTACTTAATTCAGCAGGACAAGTACATTAAGTGCCCTCTTATAAATAAAGCAAACCAGAGCAAGCCCTTCACTTAAATCCAATAAGTAGAACAAAGGGGAGAGCCAGCAGCTCTCAGGTGTCATTGCTGACCACAGGTTAATGAAATCTTAAAGTGAAAAGGGCCAGGTTTCACAGTGACAGTCACCATGACAACACCAGTCTGACCCACTCCTGAAGATTAGCTGCTAGGGCTGTGTACAGATCTGATAGGAGGATGGATGTCAGGTGCCACTGTTGTGTATGAGCCTATGTATACAGGCGCAAACGCATGTGAGCATACCTTCCTCAATGACACGCCCCTTGTCATCCAGCATACCCTGCACCTCACAGCCTCTCACGTACGCGAGGCCAGTCTGATCCACAAATGGCTGACGCCGGTCAAAACGCGTGCCGTAGAGCAGCATGGGGCGTACCGTGATCAGAAAGCAAACATCGTGTTTCCGCAGACCTGCAGGGGGGGAAAAGGTTTATGGGCGTTAGACTTATAGCAAAAAGAGAAAAGGAAATGACTTAGAGATAAAAGAACGTAGTACTGTGGGGGAAGAAGATGAACCACCCTGTCAACATTTGCCTGATCATTAAAACCTGAAGCTCTAGGGAAAGAGCTACTGGAAGTAAAGAATGGAAGTCATTTCTAGCGCTTACTGAAATACAAAATATAAATAAAACCATAAAAGTAGCTGTAGAGAGAAGAGGGTTGTCAATTCTTTTTAAAGAAATATAGCGATTAAATTTATAGTGTCTATATAGTGATTTTTCTCCTCTGTAGCATTCATTTTCGATAGTAATCACTCCAAATGCACTGGCATACATTTGCTTAGGAACATTGAGCTGGCATCTTTTTCCTGAAAGCTATAGCAAACAGTCATCCAGAGGCCTCGGTGTGTGTTTTATGTTCCCTGTGAATCATGACTGTCAAGCTCCTGTTGACATTATCTATAGCTGCCTCATCATCCACACAGACAGATAGCAAGAAAAATTACCAGGAAATAAAACAAAGGCTCTGTGGTAAAGGTAGAAAAAAAAGAGTCACGAGCTGATAGGATAGAAAACTAAAAGTATACCAAGGTAATATGGAATGTGTAGTAAATCCATCAAAAGAGGGTCAATTTCATAATCAGTATGTTCGACTTTATAACGGTTGGCTACTTTTACCTTCCCACTCGTGCTTGATATGGTCTTGTACATTGAGGTTGATAGTCACATCTGCTCGAACACGAGCAGGCCAGCTCTCTCCAATGTTGGGCTTGGCAACCTCAACTATGGAAAACGAGGTGATTGGCTGAGCCATCCTTGCCCACCCTCCGAACACCACTCCACCATACTCTGACTGCCTGTTGGAAAGACAGACACAACAAGAAGTTAAGACAAGTGCTGTGGGCTGTTGTCAAGAATGGAAATCAGCTGGATTTAGGGCAACACATGGCACCACTGCTTACTTATTTACTTCTGCAGGAACAACAAGCAAGTTGCTACATCACTTGACATAATGGGAGCACTTATTATGTTAAGCAATGGGTTTTAAAATCTGGTGTAACAAATGCCATAAATTATTGTCAATGTGCTGCGCCACCACGTGAGAGCTAGACAGAGGATACAATTCTTCATGAATTAAACCAAAAACACAAAGTATGCTATAGATTATTTAATTTTTTATTTTTGCATTTAAAGAAACACCAATGTTTATCATTCCTATTTCAAACTATGGTTTTTCAGTGATGTTTGCATATTTTAACCAAGAAAACTATAAGGCACTACAGATTTAGTGTTCTGTGCTGCCAACAACATTGATGACATCTCACCATGGTTTCATGCGCCAAATCACATCTTCTATGTCCTGCCTGATCTCATAGGTGGACTCCAGACGAAAGAGGTTAAAGTTCCTCAACAGGTAGTCGTGGAGTGTCAGGAACTGCAGATTTAGCTTTGGTAGAGCCAAACAACCTGAAAAGACAGAGACCTTCTGTTATAACCTTGCATATAAAGCAGAATATCACAAAATGTGGGTATATATTTAGTATATGCAAATACGAGGCACAGATTAGATGGATAAAGAACCATGTGCTCGATTTTATGTCAACTCACATAGATCCATGCACAGACACGCCAACTCAGTAACAATTCACACATTCATTTATAATACACGCACCTTCCCCTGAGTAATACTCTGTTGGCACAATGTTCTCATCCCAGATTATCTTCTCCGTTGGATAAAGGGGCATCTGGTTAAGTTGCTCAATCTGAGAAATTCTGCGCTCATGACGAGAAACCTGCATGTGGATGGAAAACAGCAAGAGAGAAATAAGGATACAGAGAACATGTTTGGCGAGAAGGTGGCAATAAACAAATGCTGCACTGCCCGGTTGCCCCAATGTTTAGGATTTTTACTTCCTTAGACATAAAAGAAATAAAGGTGATTCAAACCAGTTAGTTACATGCCTTTGATATAGTTTCATTTTTCAAAATAAATATGTTTTTCTGTTCAACTGTTGCATCTCTGTGCTGCATTTATCTACACTATATGGAAAAAAGAGTACTGTGCCACCAACACTTACAGGACCTGCTCGACCATGCAAATAACACAATGTTTACAGATGTCTGATGTTTTCTGATGTGTCAGAAACATAGACAGTAGATGTCTGAAGATGTGACACAGAGCTGAAACAATTTAGAACAGTTACTTTATACTAATGATTTAATTGTTTCATTGACTTAAAGGGGAGATAAATAATGTCAACAATAAAATAAACTGTAAAAAACAATGCTGTTAGCAGTATCTGCTATCCTCATAACTGGTTCATCCTATATGCTGTCGGTTATGACTGTATTCAGTAGCACGCAGAACTGTTTTGCTATCCCTTACAGTCCTGCAGCCCCTTGTTTTTGAATCTATCTGTGCAAGGATGTTTGTTTTAGGGCGTAACCTCGTGCACACACAAATGAAAGCCCTCAAAGAGTCTCCTGCAACAATTTAATCAGATAAATAAGACAACAGCTCTTCTCCATCACATCTTATGGGTAATTGTGCATAAGGACAGCTTTGAAATAACCACTTTGATGAAGAGATCTGCAACGAATAGGTAAGTGTGTATTGGAGAGACCAGACAAACAAGGGTCCCCCAGATTCCTGGAGAGGTTTTGAAAGAGAAAATTAGGAGAGCAAGGGAAGGGTGACTACAGAGCAAAATCAAAGCTTAGGTTTCTTCAGAGATTCCATAAAAGGAAATAAATACATGACTCTCCATCTCATTAGTCCTGTCTACAATTTACCCTATGGTACAGAAATGCCCACATGAAGCATTTATTGGATTAGAAAGTAAAGTCACAAGGGACAGTGCAGTCAAACTGCAATACCATATGTAATTGAAGGTCATGAGATGAATTACTTTAAAATGTAAAATCCAATCCTAGTATACAGTATCGCCAAATGACCAGTGAATGTTTTGTAAAATAACTGTTTATAAACACCAGTGATGCACCTTTTATATTCTCAGTTGCCATGTAACCAATGCCTCATGTATAGGTTTATTTAAAAGGGTTAATTTAAGGTTTCGGGCATTCAATATTTTATCTTTTAAATTTCAAGAAATTTGTCATAAAAACAAACAAACAAAACAAAAAAAAACACTGATATGCCCACATACATAACCCAATGAAACCCAACAGTGCACTTACCAGCAACTCAAGCAGAACCTCTTTCTCAATAGTGGTGTCTTGCCCTTCAGGCAGTTCAGGCAGCAGGCACAAATAAGAGGCCACCTTGTGGAGCATATTGGGACTACAGAGAAAGAAAAATCAGAAAAAGAAGCAACTCTTCTGTCAGGAGCAGGTATGACAATAAGTAAATAATAACTAAATCCTGTGTAATGTTTGGTAAAGACTCAAGCAATAAAGATTATAATTATAATAACCATAGGGTGTTTTTTTTTTTTAAATTAAGAATACATTCTTACTATCATTTGTCCAACATCTATAT
>VURO01049098.1:57647-84311 GCA_015108175.1 Pelvicachromis taeniatus | reverse complement strand
CAACATCTATATTGTTTACAATCTACACAAATCCCTGTTTTATTCAAAGAAGTACAAAGATAGTATTTCAGAAGACAGGGAGAGGTGCAACACTGTTGGGGAAAATCCTCAACAATTAATTGTGGTTATTAGTATACAGCTGCAAAGAAATTAGGGATTTTATCATGTACCTTACACAATAGTGAAATGCCATGATCTTGCATTGCTTAAAATAAGACACCATTCTGCAGTGGACTCACTCCATGTGCTTGGGTATGCTCCTATAACCACTGTCAGTGTCATTAACTGCATCAGTAAATGAGCAGAAACTGCAAAGTCTATGACGCAGAGAAAAATCTATATAAACAAGACTAAGAAATGCTGCCATCTTTTGTTACAGTAGAACAGACGTTTTCAAAATGAGGTGAAGTGGAAAGCTGTCCTGTGGTCTGACAATTCCACATTAGTATTTATTTTATTGGAAATCATGGATGGGTTTCAATCCATTAAATGGTAACATTGTAAATGTGTTAGAATACGAGGCTCATCAAAGTCTTTATGCTTATTAGCACTGTGGCACAAAGTATTTCTGTTTGCTTAACACTGCACTCCTGCTCTGTCAGCGTGTACGTATGTTGAGGGGTCGAGCTGCACTGATGAGACAGGATTATGAAAATCAAAGCCAAGCTCTGCTTCGGAAGGCTGAGGTGTGGCTCTCTGCATACAGACTTATTTTAATCAGGCTGACACACTGTGACACAGACAGGCTCTGGTGCCCAACAAGGGACAAGGTCTGGACACACTTTGACAGGCCCGGGCAACCACACGTGGACTGACCAACTGTAGCCGTGTATGTGCATGCATTTTGCTACTTGTGATGCCACGCTCGAGCAGTGGGGTGGCAATTCTGCCAATGATGCAGTTTGGTGGCCCAGTGGATGTCCTGCCATGGATCATGTGGACATTCCTTCCCTTAGCAACAAAATAACAGCAGCACAACAACTCACTACAAGAAATGCAGATGGCCCAATCAGAACTGACACTGGCAGGTTATGGTATTTATTTATTTATTTATTTTTGGGGGGTGTTCTAAAGTAAGTTTACTGTATATCATGTCTACACACTTTTTCGAGTGAGGTGTCGGGAAACCAAACCTAAGAATTCTCATGTTACTGCCAAAAATGTGTTGTGTGACCTTGACTTTTGACCAATAACTGCAAATTTCAAGAATTTCCATCAAAATTTTCCTGAGATATTACATTCACAAGGTTAGGTGGTAAAGACAGTTGAACTACTTAAAACCATACTGCCTCTGGGACAGAGGAAGAATCTAAACAGAAGATCTAAACATCTTTACAAACACCTCCACAGTGACTATAATCACACTCCTTATTTTAATGTGTTCTGCAGTGACAGTTCACGTTTGTCACAGTTAGCATTCTTTTCTCTTTGAATTCAATATCATTCAATTCGTTTTTGGCCACAAATGACACTTCACGTGTTGTCACATACCTGAAAAAAGTGTTTGTGTATATATGTAACAGTATGGGTGTGTATAAGTGTGGGCTAGTTAGCTTTTGTGTGTTTTGGGGACTTAGTGGATAAATTCAGAGCGGCAGGTGACTGGGAGCTTAGCCCATGGGTAGTACAGCTGGAATAAACCGGCATTAGCAGGAGTTGTTTGGATGAAAAGTGCCTTGTTAAATCTAATCGTATATTTGGAGTAACCCAGGAGCTGCTTTGGTGACAGTTATGGAGCAGTGAACAATGGTGTTCCTGCTATATTCAAAACCTTAATTCTATGGAAAAAGGAGCAGAGCTCCTGCTCCTAGAAATGAATGAAATGGTTCAGCTAAGTCTTTACCTGATTCAGCTCAGCTCTGCTCATATCCCTTTGCTTGATTCAAAGAAATTTAGTGTGGGGTTTTAAGCATTCATAATCCACCACCGAAGTGGAAAGAAATATGTATATGGAAACATCGCCAGCAAAGACAGATTTTGAGTTGTTTAAACAACTGTCACAAATAAAGAACGCCCATACAGTAAAAACAAAATAGTAATCACTTGGTGAATTAGAATAAAGCAGAGCCAAAAACAAAGACGTTAAAAAAAAAAAGTTTCGGTCAGTAATTTGAAAATGTCGACTTCAAGAAAGATAAAATCTTGACGTAATTACAAATTACTAATGAATCAGTTTCTTTTCACTCTCATTTACATGTGAACAAGTGAAAACACACACACACAGGCCAGTTCATCAAAGTGAGGGTGCTTTTTGGCTGCTTGGCAAGCTAATATGATCTGACAAACACAGCTGTTCCAAGAGTTTATTCTCAAGCCACTGCAAATCGATTAGATTAATGAGGCGTGCCTCTCTCTCCGGCTGGTACCAGCTGCCTGTTCAAGGGTTCACTAGCTGCCATTTAGCAGGGAAGTCAGACAGCAATGGTCGAGCTGCTATGTTACAACACAGGAGCAAGATAATCATGGACATGGGCCTTAGCTGGTGGGATTGTTGTGTAAGCAAAAATCCCACTATATTGCTTATTGTTTTTATTTTTTTTCCCTTCTTTGTTTCATTTGTAACTTGTAGTTTGTGGTGTTCAGGAGAACCTCTGATTGTGGTAGCAATATGCTAGCAGCTGATTCTTTTGGACCTATATACTGAGAATTTGAGCTTTTGAGGTCAAAAGGTACTTGAAAATAAGGCAAAATGATGAACACAGAAAATACCTCTAATGCAAAATATATGTTCCATTGCTAGCTAATTTAGCAGGTATGCTGAGTGTCATTCCATCACGTTTAACAACATGCTACTTACTTGTTTCTTAATGTTTTGTCAAATGTTTTTAATTACCTGAGATGCCCAAAGTGCTTGGTCAAGGATTCTCGGGTGTCTACTGATGCAACACTGGATAAAGCAAAGTCATGCAACTCTGGAAAATGAGCAAAGGCTGCCCTCTGCAAGACAGAACACAAAAAGCAGTGCTATGAGAGACCCATGTCTAGATAAACTTTACCGTTAAAATACTTAACTAATTCTTCCATGAAATAGTCTCTTGAGACAGTTACTCAAAATATGATTTTAAAGATATATTAGGAACAAAAAAATCAACAGTCCTGAACACATTCATATTTATTCACACTCATTACATTCACATTCGCTCCGTCGCAAAGAGAACATCAAAGGCATCAAAGGAGGAAAGAGTCAATTTCTTATTACAACTATGAAAAAAAAAACCCAGACCTGATACTCTGGTATGTATATACGTTGCCCTCTGCAACAGTATGAAGCCATGTTACTTGGGTGTATAAAACTAAAGATGATCGTGAAGCACGCTGGGAAATCAAACCATTACATTACATGAAATTCTTTTTGGGGTTTTTTTTTTTTTTTTTTCCAGTCCCATTACCAGAGGTGTATAAACTCAACCAACGAACCATGCAGTCTCTCTTTGTAAACATTTGTGAAAGATGTGGCCATGAATTTGTATGCAGTACTATAATACCACTGCAACAAGTTTTTTCCCCTTCTAAATATTCAACTCGGGAAGCATTTAAGAAACACAGTAACTTAGCCATAAAGCAGCAGTCCACATGAAGTTACAGAGTGGGGGTCATAGAGTGCTGAGGTGCATAAAAGTACGCCAACAGGCTCAATAACTCAACAGCTCTAAACCACCACTGGCACTAACATCAGCACAGTGTGCTGGAAACTTCAAGGCATTACACCTACAGCTCCTGCTGTGCAGCTGGCCCAGTACTTTTATCCATATAGTTTATGTCAATGAAATCATATATCTGTAAGTCATTTAATAGAATTCTTACCTGCAGTGAGGTGATTCTGTCATAGTGCAAAGTGGTCATCTCTTTCTGAGTCAGTGCATTTCCTGTCTGATCGTTGATTTCAAAACCAGTGTAGAACTTCAGCATGTCCAGCAACTACAAATATGAGGAAATAACATAGGTTGGTTAAAAACACACACACCCACACACACATGTGTGTGTTTGTGTACAAGGTATAAATGCAAATACCATAATTCTTTGTAAACATGAATTTTATCATTGACAAGTTTTAATGCATATTTGCTTTTTTTTTTGTGTGTGTGTACCTGACAAAAGAGATGCCCCTCCTTCTCTCTGTTGGTGAGGCTGGAGAGGTGACATCTGACCACCAAATGGGAGTCATCCAGCATGGTATTGAACCAACGCCTGGTGGGCAGCAGTGCCTATACACACATGAAACCATGTTTACAGCACTAGACTTTATATTTGTGGAATACCTCCAAACGATAACAAATATCAATTTAATTTATTGTAGTGGAGAAAAATTACTTCCTTTTAGAGATAAAAAAAAAAAAAAAACTCTACTGGTTTGCGAACAACCACATTTCTCAGTGTCATGATTATCAAGGCAACTTATTGACTGCTGGGTTTTTTTGTCTTGAGGATATTTTTCAACATATGACAATTTGCCTTATTTTTCCATTTCTGACAGAAAGATGTGAAGACAACGTGGCAAAAACTGTCTAACCCTCTTCTATATTCATTATTTATCTGGATGATGCTTGCAGCATAGGAACATGACATAAAGGCAAGAACAGAGAAGACCTGTCAAAATGAGATAACAGACCTGCTTTGGTGAGAATATAACAAAGAAAACTTTTGAATGAGAGGGTGACTAGAGCATACAGATTCACACTATAGAGTGCTGCAAGGCCAAAAAAATGAACACTATTGTGAAACCAAATGTGAAAAACAGAACTGTGAGGCAAAACACAAACAAAATATCTATATCAATCACTGAAAAGTGATGTTCAAAGGCAGCATGTGCTGGAGTAAGACTAAGACTTAAACAATAAAAGAACATATACCCTTTATATGCAACAGCAATCTCTGATCTCAACACAGTCCTGACAGCCAACATAGAACTGGCATGATAATAGGTGTATTTTTCTCTGCAATCATTTTCATGTTGTCATCAGAGAGGTAAAGTATGAATTTCAGGCAACTGAGGCTTTGTAAAATGATAGTGCTGAAGGACAGGAGATGTGTCTGGGGACAGTCAACTGGCCAGCTACTAGCCACTGCCAGAAACAGCAAGTCCAGCCTGTCAGCAGAGGGCCAGATGACATCTATTGTGCTCACTCACTAGTAACAGCAGGTCTGCCCAGGCAGGAGGTGTAAAAATCTTATGTCTTAACACCACCTTCATTAGTCAGGAATTAAATAATTATGTGAAGTTCTTTGCTCTTTATTTATTTCTTTAAAAAATCGCTACATCATAAATATTTCTTATATTTAAAAGCTATTTCATCACCCTCAAAAAAACAAATTGACTATGTAACAGACAAAAATGCACCGTGATTTCCACAGTTGAATACGCTGTATTGCATGGCATCAAGTCTTCTTGTGTTTTTAATTTTTCCGTAGTCCAATGGATGACGGTTTAGGAGAAGCTTCCCCCCGCTTCAAAATGTGGAGAAAAAAAACCCAACAGCTGCAAATAGTACACCGTGATTTTCATTTCATTTCACTTTTAAATAACTATCTTTCACCTACAAGACCTCTGCCTCAAGTTTCCAGGCAACAGTCGAGCACACAGCAGTTAAATTAAGAACAGGAAACAGACATTTGAAAATTCAAATCTGAAATCTGTTATACATTTAAAGAGACCAACAAACCAAAAATAATCCCCCAAAACAAAACGAAGATATTTGAAATAAATTGTTCCTTCAAACATCATTTTTCTAAAAAGGGAATTGGATGTCCCCAAACATTATGTCATCGTGCTTTGTTATACTTTACAGTTTGGAGCACATGTCAAAAGCCATCACGCTGAAAATAACCTCTCATACTATGATCAGACTACTGCTTCAAATAGTGCATAGCTTTGCAGGCAGGAAAGAGAGAAGCACAGAGAGCAAAGCTGATGCAGAACATTTATCCAGTGACTGTTGATGACATGAGCTATAAATGTGAAGGACAAAAGACAAACAATCGAGACCTGCTGAAAATGAAGTCCAGACTGCTTCCTTCATCAGGATATCATCATTGCAAAAATACTGTAGAACTACCCTTGTGCTAAAAGTCCCATAGAAACTAATCTAAGAACAAATGCATCCCTCAATATAAATAAAAAGTTAACATGGCTGAGAAATTTATATTTCTTGTACAAGGCTATGGTTAAAAAGGTTGCGTTTTTACCTCCAAATCAATCATGAGTTCTACGAATCTCTCGCAGTAATGCACTTGGTCCATGGATACAGGCCCTGTGGAAAATAAAAGAAGCCATAATTCAGGTTATAACTGGTTCAGGAAATCCACATTCACAGCAAAAGATAAAATATGATGAATAGACAAACCCAAAAAAGACAGGAAATATTAGATGTAGCTTTGTAGAGGGCGATGTGTAGCTTTCAACAAGGACACGAGGACAGCAAACGCATATGGACAACGCCAAGGTGCCATGCTGAGTGCGTGAGCCTCGCTACGAGATGCTGCACGGCTAGCACAGCAGCACGCTGGGTCCCCAGCTCTCATTAGGCATGCTGATGTGTAAGTGTGTGTGTCTGTGTGTAGACTTAGAAGTTGAGCCATGCAGTAAGTATTGGAGTGATGTGGATCCTACTGGGTTTTAGATTCTGATCTAATCTGTCAGGTTTGATTCTATCTAAACACACGAATACACACATTCTGTTTTTAGCATTCAGGTGGGGGGCCTGTGTGTCGGCCTGCATTACAACATAGCGGTGAGCGCCGTTGGCTGTATGGCAGCTGGAGCACATCCTCCTTGGGCAGCTGCACGACTCGAAAAGAAAGAAAGGTGTGCTGCAACTGGCAACAGTTTACATCCATTTCTGCCCAGACTCATATAACGCACAGACATTATATAACGACAATCCAGTATCTGATCAAATGTTACATATGGTGACAAATTTTACTCCTGCTACTGAGACATAGCATTCAGTAAAACTAGAAGGGTGCTTGTGCAGAACGTGACTGTCTCATAGCAACCTTTGACCTTTTGAGTACAAAAAAAACGCATCAGTTGACCATTTTATCCTATTAGACTTGGAATTTTGATATAGTCAGCATATTCATGCGTTTGAGGTCATAATGACCTTGACCTTTAAGCACTAAAATCTCATCTGTTCTTCTGACAAACCGCATCAAGGCAAGAGAGAAGAAAGACACAGAAGAAAGGTTAGCATGTATCAGCATTACATGTTGTTTCATATGAGTAATATCTGCTCTTCGATACAGAATAGAATCGCATTTTTTTGTGGCAACATTGTATCAACACCAAATTTTCAATATTTTATTTAATAAACTAAAACACTTACCACCATCTCGAGTTAGCTGAGCAAACTTAATTAAATCAGCTCAACTGAAAAACCACCCCACACTGGACACAGTTAGATTGAAAAAGCTACTAGATTGTCAAAGGTTTGCAAATAATTGCTATTTAATTTACAAATGTAGCTAAATCAACATGATGCTTTCAGTCTGAATGAGTCTTTGTCATTGAGCACGACTCAAGGGAACTCGACTCAACTGGCTGCCAGCTGGTTATGCTGCTAATAGAACAAAAGGGTTCGTTAGCGCAAATGTAACAGTTAAATGGGAATTTGTGTCGATGCAGAAAGCAACAGATATGTGATTTTCCAGTTTATTGCAGTTAATTGCTGTATTTTCAGAAACAGACTGCATGTAACTGACAACTTAACCCACATTCAATTTCAGATTGACTCCAACTTATGGCCACACTTATGGCAGGTTATTATTGACAGTGTCGGCATGCTTGATAATCTCATATTGCAGCAAAAATATCATGAGTTACGAATTGTGATGATATCATACCATGGGGTTTCTAGTATTTGTAAAGAGATGGTGTTATAGCAAAACAATAATAATAATAATAATATTTTCATGCTTTTCATATTTGTATAACAAATCAAGTCTGCTTTTTCATCTGGCTTACATTTCTCAGTTCAGTAGTTTCACTCTAAACCATGATTTAATAAACAGAACACATTTCTTTTTCTCCCACGTCTCAGTCTCTTAGTTACACTTACAGTGAAACAGTGCTTCTGTTTGCTGTTGGTTTCACTGCTGTGTCTAATACCTCGAGGTGCAAACAGCATTTAATTATGCAAATGATTAAGTAAAGGAGTGTATATTTATGGATAAATACCAGAGTGGAAATCAAGCTTGTGCATGTGAGTACAATCCTACTATGACTAAGATTTATAAAAGAGGGCCATGCACACAGATGCATCTGTTAATCTTACAAAGAGAATGCTTATGCACATTTATGCTTTTGAGATTGATGGATCTGGCCAATTAGTTAGGGTGAAAGTCCTAGAAACAGTCACCTGGGCTCTATAAAAAACTTTTTAAAACTATTAGGACGTAAAGATTTTTAAGAAAGTCCATATTAAATTGTTGTGTAGACCTATTTCCCAAGAGATATAAAAGCCTTTTTTTTTTTTTACCTGTTGGTGGAATTGACGCGAGAACTCCATGAAACTTTTTAATAAGAGCCGAGAGGAAGGTCCTCTCCTTCTTTGCCCTGAGGAAACACGAAGAAAGTAAATCAGAACAACCTAGAAACAGATTCTCTAAATCTGTATGGATTTCTTTGAACACGCAAGCAAAGGAAATATCATTACTGCTCAGCTGCGTCAGCATCCATCTTATCAAATTTCTTTTTGATTAGATTCCAAAACTTCTGCAGCTTTGGAACTTTCTTCAGCTCGTGCTGGAGTCTGGACTGTAAAAATGACAGAAACAAATGAGTAACAAATCAGTGTAAAGAGGGATTAGTGTCATAGCAAGGAAGCAATTCATTCCTTTAGAATTATCAAACATTACTCGGTGTGCCAATAAACACCACAGTTTGTAATTAAGATAATAGTTCGACATCTTACTGGTAAGAGGCACATCCACATTGGCAGAGAGATGAGCTGCTGCACCTGCTCTCTGATCAAATCTACCTCCTGGGAGGAAAGTGCAGAGAGAGAGAAAGAAAAACATGAGGGAAGATTAAGTGTGGGAGGTGGGGGTTGTCAAAATGCATTGTGCATTATATTTTTTTTTATTTTATTATACTTCAATCCTTAGTAAGAGTCTCCAACTAAAATATTTAAGAGGTCATTATGGGATACAATCAAAGGGCAGCAGGCTATCACAGCATATTTTTAAGTGAAACATCTGCAGTGCTTTCCTGTGGTTTAATGTAACTGCAGAGGATACAGATGGAGATCACCTAAATTGACCTGTCTTGTCTATTATTGCCATCTAGTGGACAGTAATGATAATTGCCTTAATTCTCACTTATCTTGCCAGTACTGGTACATCAGGCATAACATCATGACCACCTGCCTAATATTGCGTTGGTACCCCTTTTGCTGCCAAAACAGCCCTGGCCTGTCGAGGCACAGACTCCACTAGATGCCTGAAGGTGTTCTGTGGTATTTGGGACCAAGATGTTAGCAACAGACTGTTAAGTCCTGTGGGTACAAGGTGGGGCCTCCATGGATTAGACATGTTTGTCCAGGATGTCCTACAGATTCACAACTGGACTGATATCTGTACATATCATCACATCACTAGCAGGTGCCATAATGAAGAGATAATCAGTGTTATTACCTGTCATTAATCATAATGTTATGATTGATTAGAGTATGCTGGCATTGCTTCCATTATGGTGTAAGAAAGGGTCTTAATTTTTATTATTTAAATTGATTTAACTGGCTTTACATTCTAAGACTCTAAACTGGCTTGAATAGGCAAGTCATGCCATTTTATAAAATGTAAATACTGTCTTTAAAATATAAACTGACAACTCCCACTAACACAGGCACAAAAACAGACATCACTGTGGTAGTAGAATAACTTCTCTGGATGGTTAGTTATAAGATATCAGTGTAGTGGTACACACCAGACTGTTGAAACAGTGGTCCATAAACACCAGAAGCACAGTTTGTTCCTTCAGAGTAAGACCAGTCTGCTCTTTTGTCAGAACAGCTTCCATCACACATTTGAAGAAAAATGGAAAATGGTCTGGTTCCTTCTTGAACACCTGAAACACACCAAGCAGCAGAAAATGTAAAAAGCCAAGCTCCTGCATTAGCTGTGGCAAACACAATCAAATATAGTCAACATTTAATGACAACTGAGCTAAACTTCAACAAGTTGCTGTTTTTTTTATTATATTAATTTATTTGTTTACCTCCCAGGCTGGAACATTTTCTCTGAACTTCTCATTGACAATGCAACAAATGGACATGATGTAGGCATTGCTGGAAACCTCTGGAGTGTAGTTCACCCAGAGGTAGTTTTCAAGGTATTGGCTGAAATATTAGAAATAATAAATTAACATCCATGAAACAAGTAGTGTTGTCTAATAGATGTTTTTCCAGAAATTGTTTAAATGATAGCATAAAGAAACTCCAGTAAAATAAAAATAAAAAATCTTACCTGAATTCAAGCAGCATAATTTTCCTAATGGCAAATCTGAAAATATATAGGGCATAACCCAAAAACAATGAACGGTGAAGTATGTTCTTTATATATATATTTTTTTTTTTTAAGTGTTTCAAATGGGAATAAAGTTCAACATTGACTTACTTGGAGTTGAGAATCTCCTTCTCATAAATATCTTCCATCACCTAAAACAATAAATAAATAAAATATCCCAGAAAAAACATTCAAAGCATCATGCAAACACAGAGAAACTTAGTGTTAAGAAACATGTGCTTTACAGTTGACTGACTTGACTTACTATCTGAAACTCTGATAAATGCTAAATCAATCCATATTGCATACAACATGACCAAAAACGCACCCACCCAATAAGCAGTTCCAATATCTTTTTCTTAGTTTACTTTATTTTTGTTGGAGCTTGATCCAAATTATAAGAACTGCATAATAATGGAGCACAAACTGTATGTCACGTTGTTTGCCAAAAGTGCCAGTGATTGATTATCACTAGTAAAAGTTATACCAACACCTCTAAACTGCAGAAGGGCAAATAACTCACCTTAGGGTCAAAAGGTAGTTTATTCTTCGCATGAGGTGCCCAATATTTGTTAGCCAACTGAAAAGGAGAAATGTCAAAATCATACATAGTCTTAAATATGAAGATATAAACATAGACGATGCAACAAATGGTTAACTGAACATTATGGCATAGTTACAGACATTTGTCTTATCTCCTAAGGCCATACAAGGCTATGTCTTTATGTATGTAGCATGACAAGGAATGCAGCAAAAGAAAATCAAGAGGCTTTTTTTTTTCATCTTCAGCATAGGGGCATCATGGAAAACTTCGCAACACATTACTGAAACATATATGTAGAAAATAAGTGCTGTGATTACCTGCGTGACATATTCCGCGTTTATCTGGGATACAGACGGAGTAGCAACCTTTTTAGCGGGGGTTTCTTTCTCCATGGTGGCCATAATAAAATGACGACTGTGAAAAGAAGAAGAAGAAGAAAAAGCGTAGAAATCATTTGTTTAAACTATCGACTGATACAAGTATCTGTATTCAACTTGAGGCTTTGTAAATATACGACAGTTAAGACGAATATAAGGTAATATTTTGTTGAGAAAGTTCGAAATCTCGGTTAAAAAAATTTAACTAAGATGTTCAGTTATAACCACAAACTAACCGATTGTCCTGTACTTTAATTAAAACCAAATTAAGAGTTACGAGTTCACAAAGTAGTATCATGACATTAGTAACTGTTAGCCTTCTCAATGAGGTGATATAGCTAATTAGTAGCATTTAGACACAACTGACTCGGGAATCGTTTAGTATTAACTCAACTTCAGTAGTATAACGTTACCAGAATTTAGCTCACTAACCTTTATTTTTTTATTTCAGCATGAATGTAACTGCCGTCGGACTCCTGGTTAGGAACCTGCACAATCAAACGCGCTGCGTGCGACTAACTTCCTGAAAAGGTACGTCCCTCAAACCGTCCCCTAATTACGAAAGCTTGCAATCGGTTCCGTTCCCTCCGATTTCGTATTTGTTGGCAATAAAAGTTTAAAGTTAAATCAGCTTTTTATTTTGGCGAAAACGCAAAGAAAATTTCATTTTAAAAAGTGACGTAACAAAATAGCCTATTTTTAAGTGAATGTACGCGTGCAAAGAAGAGATAGTGGGTATTTTGAACAAAGGATATTGAATAAAGTACTGCCAAGCAGGAGGAAAAAAGGAAGACAAGAGAAGGTTCGTGAATGCATTGAAGAAGGACATTCAGAGGATTGGTGTGACAGAAGAGTATCCTAGAGATGAGATGGAGGCAGATGATGCACCATGGTGACCCCTAAAGGGAACACCCAAAATATGACTTTCCACCACATGAAAGAAAATGATACAAAACACAGCCAAATACCAAACAAAACCATTTTTATTTTCCCATCATAAATACAAGCATTGTTAACAGTAAGTGTAAATTTTGTTTAACAATGAGTCAGCTGGTGTTTTCTGGCTTGTCTGCGTGTGTGGACAACATAATGCCTTGGGGGTTAAAGAGGGAGACAAACTTTTTGAAGCAAAAGTCACAATGATTCCTTTGGTCTGTCATTTGAATATTATTTGAACAAATGTGCCACTTAAGATTCTTTTCATCGAGAAAACTCGCAGTGCACTTGTCTCATTCAGAAACATTCAGTGGTGCACACAAATCATTTTCTGGCTGGATCTGATTCTCAGCCACTGAACTTACCAATTCATAACTAAGCAGCTTGTCGCTATCTGAAACAGCTCTAACTCCTTCAGTCATTATTCTCGTGCTCATCACTTGAGCTGGCATTTTTGATTCTGGCATAGCTTCTGTACTTCAATAACGTATGTAGCCTCTCGTTGCTTCTTTTCTGATTCGTTACTCATTCAAGGCTATCTCTGGATCTGCCAGCCAATCAGCATCTGCGGCCTCCAAGCCCTGAACTACTTCAACATGTTTCAATGCACTTATCTGGAAGTAGGCTGGCATTTTTCATTTCACTTTGGATACCATTTGGAATTTCGCTACAGTGCCTGCATTTTTGCTCATGAGGCATCAGGTGACCTTTCTGTGAGAAGGTTTTGCTACACGAAACACATCTCTGTTAGCTAATCACACAATGAGTGACCAAGTTTTTAGAGCATATTCTGCATAATTGAAGCTTCTCTTCTTGACGTGACACAACACCTTCTGAGTTAGTCTAGCGAGGCTATTTACTTTAACGATGGATTTTGCACGCCTGCTGCACGGCACTTAATTCATTCCATTACTGACAACTTCTCAAAGTGTATCATGGGTATTTGCAGACTTTTTCTGTGATGGCATATGAACAGTGATTCCTGAGGGGAAAAAATGCTTTTTGTGTGTTACTTTCAGTTTCCTGATGTTCTGCTGCTGGTTGAGTGGCTTGGTTGAGTTCCCTTTACAGTGAGTTGTTTTGTGGGTATTCTGATGAGAAGCTTGTCTGAATGTTTCTCCACACATAGGACAATGAAATGGCTTCCCGCCTGCGTGCACCATCTCGTGCCTTTGTAATTTAGAGGCACTTGGAAAACACTTAAAACAGTGGAAGCAGTTGTGCAGAGCCTTTTCCTCTGTAGCCCCTAAACTCTGGAACTCTCTTCTTCTGCCACTGAGGACTGTTGACTCAGTAGTCTCTTTCAAAAAACAACTGAAAACTCACCTTTGTAAATCTGCCTATGCAACTTGCTAATGATCCAGTCTCCTTTCTTTTCCCTCTGAATCTGTAAATTGTATGTATCTTTTTGTTGTTGTACAGTTTTATATTCTCATGTAAAGTGCTTTGTGGTCTCTACCTTGAAAGGCGTTATAAAAATAAAGTTTTACTTACTTACTTGCTGTACACCACCTGGGTTTTGTGTTGATTTAGCGCTGTTTCTTTTCCACAGTCACTCTGGAAACCTTTCTCACAGATTCGCCAGATTAATATTATGCATCTATGGCAACACTTGTGTCATTCTCTGTCTTTAGCTTACAAACGTATCACAGCAGTGTTCTCTGAGCTGGGAAATCTGCCCCCAGCTTTGTATTTAAAATAGCAAACTCTCCAGTGTGGTCGGTTGATATCACGCGATTGCCATGTGTGGTATTTAGACCACACATGAGTGCGGCAGTAGAACCTCAAGTGGCTTTTCTGACAAAATCTCTTTCCACATATCTCACAGCCAAAGGGCCTTTGTCCGGTATGAATCATCTGAAGCTTGGATGCAGAAGGAAAACATTTTGTACAAATTCAGCACTGATGTGGGGCGTTAATTCGCTGCTTGCTGGTAGAATGGCAGGTTTCCCTCTGCTCTGTTCCCCTGATGTGATTAAGGCAACATCCTGAGGGACAGAGCCATTGTAATCGCTGCAAAACTCACTGCACCCTTCTGGTTTCACACTCATAATCTGGGTAATTTGGTCTGCATTGCTGGGTTCAATTAAATGTTTTAATGTTTCTGGATTGGGCATTTTCACAGCATTGCTGTTTTGCACAGGGGACAACTTTCTCATTCTTTTTGACTCCTGTGAATTTTGTGATGGCGTATCGAATTAACTTCCAACTGAAACGATCTGCTACAGATCCCACACAAGAATCATTTCAAGCCTTCATGTTTCATGTACTGCTACCCTTGTTGATATAAATTATTATTAAGTTATAGTCTTAATAATAAGTTATAAAGGCTTTCCAGCAGACTGCACAGGAGAAGGGTTTCTTTCAAGTATAAATAAGAGAGTCTGTAATTTGGATAGTGATAGTGATGAGACATTCATGACACTGGTGTGTCAAAGTTATTTTGCAGTCCTAAGTGCACGCTCATGTTTGCCATTTTAGGAAAGGTCTGAGTTGACTCACTGCCTCTTTCCAACTGTGAATCCAAAGGTTATTAAATAATAAGCAGTCATTATGGGCAGTGCTTGAAGATTTCCACATTTGCACAATCAACTTGCTCCCAAAGTATTGGACCCACAACATATGAAATGTTCCCCTGAGTGACCGGGCCATCATTTGCATGACGCATATTTTTTGTTGGACTGCCAGAGGCGGCCCCATATGATAGCTGGATGTTGGAGTTTCTCTTGCCTCGCAGTCAGGCCTGTGTGAAAGCTTTTTTCAGACTTTACAAATGAAGGGGTGTCTGATCAGATGAGGTGATGTTGCTTCAGTGTGTATGGCAATGGAAACGCTACAAACAGTACACCGATACATTTTCAGATCCCCACTTTTGAGATTTTCTGCCAGATATCACGTGGTCTCACTGCGCCTAAAGATTAAAATGGAGAACGAAGAGAAATGAATGAACTCAAACTACATCAGTCATTTAATATATGTGACAAAATAAAGCTAAAAATAATCAACATTACCAATAACTGGAACACTGGTTTACATGTGAGCGTGATACTTTCCTGTATGTATAAAATTGAAAATATTCCAACAACGTCAAATTTTCCAAAGGACACCTATAGCAGGGACGTGTACACGAAGTAACAACTGAGCTCTGCAAACGCATAAATCAGCAGTACTTCATATACACATCTAAAGCCCCAAAAAGCATTTATATTTGTTTTTCAACGTGTTCCTGCCTTTCCAGCCTTCCTGCTAAAGATCTGAAAAGTGCAAGGACTCGTGTTCACCCCTTAAAACATACCGTAAGAAACAAAATCTTTTCGTTCCTATCAGGGTCGGTCCGAAGATGCGAGGACAAGGACAACTTGTGGCTTGCGTGTTTTCAATAATAATAATAATAATAATAATAATAATAATTATAATAATAATAATAATAATAATACATTCTTTTGGGTTGTTTGGTATTGCTCAGCTTGGTCAGTGGATTCTTTATTTTTTATGAATGTCCCACATTGTTGATTTGGCCATGGTTAAAGTTTATTGTTTAGTTTTCTTTCAGCCTAATCATGGCCTCCCTTACTTGAACTGTAATCTCAGTTAATTGTCCAATTATTTCTGAGCCTCTAAAATCACTGTAATTGCTAAATAGTTAATGTAATCTTTGCAGACAAACAAATCTTGAATTAAAGTTCAAATCCTGTGCTTCAGTGATATATTATTCAATTTAAAATCCACTATAAAAACCCTATGTGTGTCCAGCGGATCTAACAGTCATCTTCAGTCTTCTAGTATTTTGTTTAACTAACAAAAAAATTGATAAATATCAAATAATTAAGACACGAATTAATGTAATCAACAGTTATAGCCTTATTGACAGGTGTAACTAGAATTGTCATTAACTGCATCGTGATCAGGCATTCTAGTGTTACAGCTTTGTTATGTTGTTATGTTCATGCAGGCCCATTATTATAATGACCAGAGTTAACCACTGGTAAGCGCATTACTTTCACAAGTGCTTTTTCTGCTATGATATATTGAAATACCTGTTGACTGGGCATGAGTGTAAATAAATGATCTAATTTCTGCAGAAGCTGCTGCACAAGCAAAAATATATATATATAGGAAAATGTTCAATATTAACAATTTGACTGCCTTTTTCAGAACATACAATTAAATACTTTTTAAATAACATGCAAAACCTTAATCGATTTCAGTCAATGAAAAAACGTATAGAAAGTAAAAGTATTGAAAGTGCGATAATGAAGTCAGTACTGTTTAGATATGGATTCAGCATTTCAGCACCTTCATATGAAGTGAATGTGTGTATGTGTACGTGTGTGTGGGGAAGGGGGGGGGTATTTCAGTGACCTAGCAAACAAGATGTAAATGTAAACAAATTCTGTCTTCATTCCTGCTTGGCTAAATTTACACATGATTTCACTGAGGATGTGATAGGAAATTAGTGAAACTAGTTGCTGTTACCCGATTCAATTGCACTTTTTACGCTGACCACATGAGGGCAGCAAACACCACCTAATAACAAGCCTGAGCTTTCCAGTTCCGCAGCAAGAGGAAAGTTTCATGAAGTCAGAGCTGTGACCATAAAGACATACTTTCACGATGCGTCAGGGGACGAAAACAATGCATTACGAAAGGAAAAGGATTCAAACATGAAAACAAACAAAACCACAGTCACTGAGGCAAGCAGACCACAATATGAGGAGGAGGCGTCTCATGCAGAGAGGCCGCTCCTGAGCTGGGCTCTGTAGCCCACTGCTATGGGGAAAGAGAGTCAAACACATCAGCGGGGTTTGCCTAGAGGAAGAAACACACAGTTAAAGTCCATGTGCAAGGCCACAATGACAAACGCCCGAGGCTGGTACACTGTGCACAAAGGACAATATTAGCCACAACAGCCAGTTTGTTTGTAGAGTGGTTGCAGGTCAGCTTGGTAGAAAACGTACATTTGACAAAACACTCTTGAAAAATAAATGTCATCCTGTCTGTATTCATTTTGTGAGGCACCACAGTGGTAAGGACACAAAGAAGTGCGTCTGCCATAGGCCATTGCATTGGCTTGTGATGATATACTTGCGGCTTCGTCTGTGTCTCTATGAGAACATTCCCACTGAAAGACGAAATGTAATGCTTGGCGCGTGATTGACAAGTTGTAGCTGTGCAAAGAATTTCAGTGGCTCTGCTCCTCTCTATTTACTGAGAAGCTGACTCTTGAATTTTAACATTTTGTTTCATGGGAATTCCTTGTACTGTTGCTGTTTCACAATCAAAAAGAGGATTCAAAGCACAATAAAATTACATTTCTCAATATCCTTTGTAAAGCAATAAACAAAGAAAAGTGCTGAGCATGCAAGTCTCTTTAGCACATATTTATTTGGTGGCATGTTGCTTGGAATTCAAACTGCTACACAAATATATATATAAATAAATAAAGGTAAATGACATCGCCAAAGACAGACTTCTTTGGCTGTGTTTTATTCTGACTTTTATATTTAAATATTTATCGACAACATTAAAATACAGCCAAAAGTTTGTGGATGACATTTACGGCTATTTACTTGACTCACATACATCAGCGTACAATAAAAACAACAACAACAACAAAAAACCCAAATATTGATACAGATTTGACAGGTTAAAAAAATTCAAAATCTCCCCCTGGTGTTGGGCCCTTTAAAAACCAAGCAGGTGAAAGTTAAACACGCTCTATATTTATGGGCGATTGGCTCGCTGGCTCTCATGAATAATTGCTTGTTTGTGTTTTTTCAACCTTCAATAAAATTCTTCAGGCTCTATTGCCCACCTCTGTTGTTCAATTTTTGATAACAACAATCAAAACAGCGCTGTGGTGGGTTGGGTGAAGATCGATAAGCCCACTCAACTCCACCGCCATCACATGTGCGATGAAGAGAATAGCTCGAGTGAAGATGTATTCCAACTCAAATTATCAATACAGTTCATGATCTTTGAGAAAAGAAAGCTCCAGGAGCAATGGTTAATAGTGTTATTTTCTTTGTGCGTTGTCACACTGTGTCCACTGACAACCCCCTGCACCCCAAACACACACACACATTTACGATCACAGGACACACACATGCCCTGCAGCTGTGTGTGGTAGCGTCTTTCTCCTATTAACCAGGCGGCCTTAGAATCAATAGAAAACATAAAGAGGCCTAATCTTTTCAGGTGCTTGGTGCTGATTGCCTATTACACAATAATAACACACCTTGAATCTCACAAAGCACGATAGTCAGAGAAACACTCTCACCTCATTCTAATGCACTAAAAACGGCCACAAGCCAGTTGCACAGTAAATCTAAAGGTTTGCAGAGAAGCAGATGGTTTCAGCTGTGGCGCTAGACCTTTATGAGGGGTGTTAGCTAGCATGCTTAAAGAAATTCTACCAGAAGCAAAGACATATGAAGGATACAGTTTGTCATTACATGGAATGAGACACTACCAGTGTCTCCTTTTGCAAACTCCAGTCTCTAGTTGTTTGGCACGCAGCTTTAGGTTGTGAAAGTTCCATAAGCTTTGTCTCGGAGGTAGAATAACAGCTGTTGCAGGCTACGTCTCCATTGGAGGACAAAGGGGATTACTGGCCTTCATTCTGGGGTCTGAAGTGGACTAAACACATCCTCAAAACCATGCACTGTTAAAACCACTTGCATGAACAAATGGCTTTGCATTTCAACAACGAGCTGTAAAAAACAAACAAACAAAAAAACAGTCAAACATTAATGAGCAGTTACGCCGATTTTCTTTTTCCACTTTCTCTGATGTCCTGTTGTAAGTCATTAGGTGTTAGTCTGTCAGTGTCTCTACTCCAGAAAAGCTCCACTAAATTCCAGAGCTGTGTATGGATTCAATCTGGTTGTTGACTCTGGCTGAGATTCTATAAACTGAGCCAGCAGGACAGGTGGATGATCTGGGAGTCAGGCAAGTCCAGGACTGGAACCAGTGCTATGGATGGACTGGACTCTGCTAGTGAGCTTCCTAAAGTTTCCTCAAGTCCTGAAAAGTAGATTTGGGGAGGTGGGGGTGGGGTGGGGTGGGGGGTGGGGACAAGAAAAGCATTAGTTTCATTAGAACTTTCGCAGGAGTTGAACATTATGTTCTAGTATAGCCGTCCCACTGGGGGTGTCCCAGGACAGAGGCTACATTTAACCCTTCGACCAGAGAACACGGCCTATTTACAAATTATTGGCACTCTTAAATACTTGGCAGATTGCAGCTGCCCACCCCATTCATCTTCCTGCAGTGCAAACATATGTTCAAGCAAGAACTGATCTCTAGGCTACCCCTCCCAAATTTTGAGACACATATGACCAAACACATACACAGACACATGCAGCCTACAGGGGGGTAGAGGGGTCTCAATTTGCCCCTTTGGACAATTGAGCAGCTTGTTGGGGGTATCTAATGGACTGGATCTTCTACTCTTGTTGAGTGGGGATATTAGGAAACTGTGTTGGGGCTGTCACTCAGCTTCGCTAGAGCTGAGACATGTTGTTAGAGCATGTGTATGTGTGTGTATGTGCGCGTTTGTGTGTGGCTACAGATGAACAGTGGACATGTGAGAATTCTTTGAGTGTCTCAGAGGCTGTTCTTGATGACAGCCTGTCTATGTAGCAGTAGCCAGCTGGGATTTTGGTCCTTCCCTCATCTGCTCTGTGCACTAATTGGTCACAAGTGTTCCTGTCTCATGGTTGACTGTCCTGCCTTATTTCTTCTGATTTAGCAGCATGTCGCATGGGTCTTGGGTGTGGTCACTACAACGCGGCGAGGTCGTAGAATTAAACATCTGGGAAACACACTTAAGTCGTAAGTGTAGCATCATTATCACAGATCTCACTCATGTTACATTAGTAATTACATTCGTCAAAAATAAATTCCTGATCATTTACCTTCAATCTGAGTGGTCAAAAACAAACTATTGCTCTTCTAATAACATCTACTAGTACTACAGTACTCTGTAACAACTGTATGAACTTCTAAAAAGAGAAATCGGGACACAGAGGTTACAAGAGTAGTTCAGCACTATTTAATAATCCCCATTCTCTTTCATTTGAAACACACACAGCATGTCAGACATCCTTACAAAGAGCCCACACACCCTAATTAGCTAATATGCACTACAGCTTAAAATGCCCCCACTGAACATAGGCCTTTTGTGGGGGGTGCATTAAAAGCCTAAATATGTGTTATCAGAGCATGTGGCACACCCTGGGAAGCGGGATCCTCTAGAGATGGCAAGCTGACAACTGAACGAGCTATGGCGATCACAGACAGGGGATGGTTTTATTAAGAGAAGAAACATACCCTTCATCACACCTTGTGTGCTTAGCCTGTTTTATGTCAGGATGTTTTAATCTTTATACTAATGGATCGGAAATAATTGTGCTCTCTCTTTGAGAGTCACTTTCAGTGTCTGTGTGCACAGACATGCATGAATGGTAGGCAGGAGGGGGGTGAAGGTGACATGAATGATCATGCAATGTAGTAGGGATTTTTTTTTTTGTGGTCTTTTTAGATAAAGTGACCAAAGAGAGAGTGCCTGTCTCTTTCCTCCTGTCCCTATAAATGCTTCTGTAAAATTCACACAAAGTCCTATGAGTACTTCCCATCATACACCCAATTCCCATCCCATGGTCTCTTAGCCCCCCCGCCCTCCTTTTTTGGGGCTACATGGGGAGCCTCATTGTGAGGCTCAGTGGACAGAGGCTGTAAGATTCAAAAAGCCATCAAATTAGCATAAGATGGGACTAAACCATCTACCCAAGAGGACCAGTCATTATTCTGCTTCACGGCAAACACACGGGGAGCTGAAAAGGCTGTTTTCAAAACCAAAACATTACTAATGCCCACAACACCCTTTTATGCTAAACATTAACAGCCATTTTGTTTGAAGCGATTAATACATAAATATTGTAAGCCTAAGTGAATAGAAGGAGGGGTCTCGGTGAAGGCTGTGGTGGGGAGGAAAGAAAATGGGTCTTCCTGTGTGGAATGGATAATGCCTGCTGGGGTTGTGGGGCTTTTAAGCCGTGGCTAAGGCCCAGAGCTAGTGGTTTTTAGTTGTGCTACACTGACTTCCAAACTGGTCAAATTAACCGGTAAACGAGGTAGTAATTAGCAAGTGTTGGCTCATGAAAATTGTTTATTTAGTCCGAGGAGAGTAAAGAGAGAAGCCGAGGAACCGGAGAAACACAAGACTTGCTCACCTCTCTTAAGCAATCTTTCCATGGTAGCGCCAAACCACATGACTTCTTGTAATGTGAAAGTTTTCTTGGAAGAATGAATCCACCCACTCGCTCGTCAGCTCTGCTGAGCTTTATATTGTCTTTATCTAATCCTTATATTACCTACATATTAGTTCATTCAATTTTTATTACTCATTATGCAAAATAATGGATTTCTTTCAAATGATATATTTTTTTCTTTTAATGTGTTAAAGGACTATTTAGATCCCTCATAAAGAGAGTTGTGAGGTTCTACCTTTGAAGGAATCTTTCTATCGTAAGTAACAAGTTGAGACAAGATGTTTAAAGGTTTCATTCGAACCATATGTCATGTCTATCAACTGTGAATCCTAACGCAACCAAAGAAAGGAGGGGGTGTGCAGTCACATTTTGCTCCAGTGGTGTCTGTCTGCCCGCTGTCAGTGACAGTTGCAGCACTGTGACTGCTTGTGCCAGAGGTGTTACTTTTCCTCCTTTGACTTTTTGGATTCATCACCCAATGAGCACAGGCTGTGACCCATAAAAAAGCCCGTGGGTAAGCTTCCAGGGCTTAGTTGTGCATGTGCTGTACGGGAGCAGATTCCACCTCAATGATGAGTCAGTAAATGGTTTGAGGAAAGCAGTCTGTGCGGTCCATAATCAAAGAAACAAACACGTCAAGGGTAAATATCTAGGTTGAGCTTGCTCCAGTTAACAAATGACCCAGTAACACGGTTAACAAGTACTATTAAAATAACAAAATCTGGAAAAACACGCCTTTCCTTTTGTTGTGGATGACACAAGAAACAAATGGCAAGAGTCGTATATCATGAAACAATGTTCAGTAGCAATTATATAATTAGGTTAAAAAAAAAAAACCCAAATAGCTGTTTGTCTGGCACACAAGACGTATTCTCAACAGAGCAACCTTTTTTCCTCATTCATTTCTGGTAACTGTAATTTCACATCCTCAAAGTGATGAGTTATGTCAAAGCTAAAAATGACAGTAAGATGGCTGGTTTGGCACCAACTCAAAAATGTTAATTAACTGCTCCAGAGATGACTTGACAACTGAGCCTATGTGATCGATGTGCTCATCGGCCTTTTTCCCTCAGAGAGAACGTCTCTCAGGATAAAACAAATACTGCGCCACGTTTGTCTTGACAAGAACCTAGAATCCTGGGACGACGATGAAAGTGTAATGATGACAAAAGACTGCCAGCTGCTTGGGTTACTGTACACAGTGCAGACACAACAAATGAGTTATAATAATTAAACACAGGAAGAAGTGGAGATCCTCAGGAGAGACTGTTTCCTTCAATACTTTATGTTGACTTAACCAGTGTCAGCTCAAACTTTCTTTGAAACAAGAGTACAGAGAGACAGAGACAGCGAGTCACTTTGTTTTCATTAATACAGTGATGTGTGGCAGTATATTTCACATGTGTTCCTTCTAACAAAGCAGCCTATTTAGGATCATTCCTCTTAATGGGCGCAAATATTGGATCGCTTTAAATGTGCATGTGAGTGTGGTGTTACAAATAAATCCCATGACATACCTTTAACAATCTGCTGTGCCAGTGAGTGGCTGCACTTGAAGAACACCCTAGCACACTGTGGCACGAGCTTAGCATCCATCTTCTCTGTGGCTTCCGTGAATGCAGTGCCAACTTCTTCTGTTACATGCTTTACATCAGTGGCCTCCAAGTTTTCACCATGGACAGCCAGGGAAAGTGAAAGCGAAGCACTGTGGCTGTCAGCAGACAGTAGAGTGTAACACTCTATGGATCCACAGGCTATCTTTGTAGTCATGTGACAGGAAGTCCTTTGGGTGGGATCATCATGAACTGCGGCTGCATGAAGCTCCACGGCTGCACCCTTGGGTAAGGCAGGTACCACGACGACCAACAATGGCACACGTCTGATCGCCTGGTCCCTCAACAAGTCCTGCAATGTAGACAGATGGTACTAAAATGAATTGGGTGGCAAATTACATACTATGGTGCGCTACGCACTACAATCAAATGTATGGCCCTCCTGCTGAGTTTCATGCTGTGTGTTCGGAACAAAAACACTACTCCATCAACATTATCCCAAATGCTACCACACGGCACTAGGACAGGCTTTTTACTTGAAAGACTGACAGACTATCAATTAATGTGAGACTGGGAGGTGACCCTTGGTAATGATAGTGTGCAAACAATTCAGAAAGAATCCATCGTGCTTGCAGCCACCATGAATAAAACACATAAACGCATTCATTTGAGCTTCATGCTCTGACATGGCATGTCCTATCAAAATGACTTCTCACCTTTCTAAGAAGATCATTCACAACATGTGACGGCAGCTTCACCGTACACATTTAGAAAGAAATGGCCTCGAATTTAACTACAGGGCCAAAATTTCTTTCTTTTTTTTCTCCTCTGGACTGAGGGCCATTAGCACTAACAAAATGTCTTGGAGCAGTGCTACAATGTGGCCCTCTAATAATACTTGGCTGTGGCTTCATCTGCTAATGGGAGAGAAATGAGTGTTTTATATAACCGTCATTTCAGTCAGAGTCGATAGGGCAAAAACACTTAACCCCCCCTTTCAATTTGCTGGATCAATTTTCATCCACTTACACCCCACTTCGTAAGTGCAGAATAATAACAGGTTACTTACATTTTATTTTGATATTCACTCACAAAAAGAAGAAATCATTGACAAGAGCACATGGCGGCCTCTTTGTCCCTCCAGCAGACAAACCTGTCATGACCCAAACCGCCAGATTCACTGAAGCAGCACTTACCTTCAGATTAAACTTCATCAAATGCTTAATTGTGTATCAACAGCTAACCTCTTGACTTGGAGAGTTAGAAAAAGAAAAAGAAAAAGAAAAAAAAACACGAAAAATGCAGGTGTCCACAATGAGTGTGTGTAAAGAGGCTAGGTTAAGATTTCTTTACTGATTTTGAAGAGCGCTAGCGTGCGGTGATCAACAACAACAATCTCAGAAGCAGAACAATTCCCATGTGATCTCAAGCCTCTTAGCATGTCAGACAAAGTGACAGCACACATACGTGTCCTATGCTTTGATAAATGTTATATTAGCACTTCTGGCTCAGGCTAGGTATTCTCCTAGAGGGAACTGCTTCGCCACTTGTCAATAGTGATTGAACACGGGACTGAGAGCTGAAACTGAAGAGAAGAATGACAGGACAGAGGGGTCTTGCTCAGCCAGGCTTAAAGGCCACCCTGCGGGGCCTTGAATGCTAAGATGCTATTCCCCACCGACTGTCTACAAGGAGATCGGGGGGACTTCAGCGCAGAGCTCCAGCCTCTGGCAGGACATTAATGTCGCAGCAGAGTTGCTGACTTTTTGTTAGAGCTGTCTGTTAATGTTACATCTATTTTATTTTGCCTTTTCATTATCTATCTACCACAATGTCATAATTCATGGGATGTTTATTCAGCGATTCTGTAAATGTGTATAAATTGTGTATGTTTCTGCATTTGTGCGTATAATCTGTAGATGCAGAGCATGCTTCTCTTGCAGTGGACAGAGAGGGCAATCACTCACTCCTACCTGGGAAGAGATTATTAATTACATTAAACTAATAAAAAATCAAATTTGATATATGGTGGAGCTGAGTGCTGGAGTGGCAAGTGGGGAAGGCTGACAGGTGGCTGTGTGTGTGTGTGTGTAGATGGCTCAATTCTACTACACGCCAGCCACTTAACACGCTCATTACTTCATGCCAATTCATTTCCAGGGCAGGCAAACACTCCCCCTGTGCTCTCTCTGTAGGCAGCAGGTAAAAGCATATATTCTGAATCTGCTGCGCTCAGCTCTCCACACTGATGGGGTGTGACCTGCTTCTCCTTATGTTTGTTTTCTTTCTCCCCACTTTCCTCCCTCTAACTCATGTCCATGTGCCTGGAGCGTCTGCAGGGTTGGAGGGCCAAGAGGCGTGAAAGCCGAACGGTAAACACGGTAATAAGAAAGTGGTGTAAAGGCGGGGAACAGCAGGGAGCTGATGGGACTTGCTCTGCTTAGCCAGTTCCCCTACATTTCCTGCCCAGCAGGATGCCTTCAGCATGTGGTTCTATGCCTCAGCACTTACTGTAGTGCTGTCAGTCTGCTATAATATCCCTTCCCATTCACTCCCTCATTCACTCTTCTTTTCTCAAGATTCCACTCTGAAGCTCATCAGACTGTTTTTGTAAATGAAACACACAGGGCCACGTCAGTGAGGCGAAAAGTGTAAGAGTATGAGGGTATTTCAAAATCCCAGCAGAGGCCACAGTTCCTTAAATCTCTGAAGTAAGCATGTTTACTCTGGTGTACAAAAAAGAAACTCTGTACATTACAAATTCAGTGTTTTATCATCAAATTTCAAAACCAAAGATTTCTTTAAGAACATTTTTTCTTTTGCAAAATAACTGCGTTTGTGCATGTGCAAATTTAGTTCCATTTAAACCTTAATAGCCACAAAACCCAACAATTTAAAGCTGCCATGCTTTCAAAAGCTATTGCTGCTAAACAAAGGGATGTCTGTTTAACATTTATTGACTTATCACATCAACATCTCCCTGTTCATCAACCCTTCTGCACACACATGCACACAGACAAACAGCCTCTTTGTGGTTTAATGCACCGTAAATACAATTTCACACTTGTAGCGACTCCAGTATGCTCCCAATTAACCCTGCAAGCTTCTTCATCCACCTGATTAGAGAAATTATCAACGCACAACAACAACATGGCCCTTTAGCTTCACAAATACACTAGGCATTGGTGTTTCTTATTATTATAAAAATGCACTTCATAGATCTGCTGGGCTTTTATATCTTTGTATATGAAAGAGTAAGACCACATAATCCAGTAGTTGACAACTGGATTTAAATTAGTATTCAGAACTGAACCACATCTTAATGTTTTTCTAACTATTTCTTTAAGTGTAATTCAATTCAATTCAATTCAAATTTATTTATATAGCCCCAAATCACAACAACAGTCGCCTCAAGGCACTTTACATTGTAAGGTAGACCCTACAATAATACATACAGTGAAAAACACAGCAATCACAGC
>VURO01049098.1:21761-39091 GCA_015108175.1 Pelvicachromis taeniatus | reverse complement strand
ATGCACTCCCCACTATGAAAGAGATACATATTTACATGTATACACAATACTAGTACAGAACAATCACATGCATACGCACACGTGCATCTCTATATAAACAAAGACAAAAGACATGGACAAGCACAATTTTAATTGCCTTTCAAGAGCGCAGCGTTACAAAGCATATGAATCACCCGGAAAGTTTGTCAATCCTCAGATTAATCCTTGATTATCCTTCTTTAATCTAATGCTTACTTTTCAGTCAGAAGTTATACAGTAATGTTTCCTATTTTATGCTTGGTCCAAGCCCCCCCCCCCCCCAGGGATATTTTTTAGACTTACTCTGATGGCCTGGCTGTAGGGTCCGATGTTGGCTGGGGCCCAGTGGGACAGGCTCTGGACATGCAGTGCTTCTCTCTGATTGAAGCAGCCCTCTTCCAGGGGCTCAGTCCAGTCATGGAGCAGACAGTCCATCTGTAGCAGCTGGCCAGCAGGTAGAGGCACCTGGACACACACCCTACATGAAAACAAGAAGAAGACTGGATGATTGCTGTAATAAAATTAAAATTAAAATGTAAAATGTAATTTTTAAAAAAAGTTTGAGCAGCGCAAATACTGAAGATATTTTACAATTACCTGGCAGGAGGGTTGATGTCAAAGTGTTTCTTATAGACTGCATTGAGTGGAACAAAATCTTCCATGTTCTTTACATACAGGTGAACCAGAACAATGTTCTTCATCTTCCAGCCCCTGCTGTCCAACTCCCCTATAGACAGTAAATACATTGGAAGTTATAATAATGTATTATAAATAAATTACACCAGACTTAACTTTACCACTGCTTGGTTAAAATATGCATTTTTACAAAAGGCTATACATACAATAAAACAACAGTACAGTACAGTCCAAATAAAATCCAAATACAAAGGTTTGTGGCAAATAAAAGTGTTTCGCTAAATATTACAGTGAGGTCATTAAGTTACTGGACAATGAGACCGAATGAAAATTATATATATATATTTTTTTAATTTTATGATTATTTTTTAATGTGGTCTTATTACAGCACCGCAGTGGATTCTACATCAAAATAGAAATATGTGACTGAAATGCTTTAATTTCAGAGGTTTAACAAAACTATTTCATTAACTGTTTAGGAATTTCAACCATTTTTATACGTAGACCATTATAAAAAGTAATTGCACGATTGACTAACAAGCAGTTTCGTGGTCAGATGAGACCTGTTCTCTCCTTATTTCATGACAAATTGAGCTGATAAGAGATCCTGTGTTGATTTAAAATGTTGGACATTTGGCATCTTTTTACTGGGATTCTCAATATAAGGTCCAAAGAGATATCAATGCATGTGAAGGAGGTCATGAATAGGCTTAAAAACAAAAACAAACTCACCAGAAATACAGACAACATTTCTGTAGATTTAGTTTGCAAGAGATCAGCCACACTAGAGTAAAAATAAGACAATAGGCAACCACTGGTCACAAGGCAACTGCACAGTTCACTTGGTGGGAAGCAAACTGTCTCAGTCCAACTCAGACTGACTGCAATCATTCTCAAAGAGACTGGCAAAGGTTAAAGTCAGTCTGCGCTGCTGAGTTCTGCTCCATCAAATACAAACATGAGTTACTAAGATTTGTGGCTGGTAGTTTACTGCAAATTGTACTAAATTTACCACATTATTTTGCCACTGATATGTATGTGATAACTGCTGATAGGAGTGCTTATTTATTTGTAATCAGTGGGAGAGATGTTATCAGAACAAGTGTATATTTGGCACTCGTGAATGGCTCAAAGCTCTGAGCAGAACTTTGGCGCTGTCTGTCCTGCTGATCTTTACTCAGTCCTCACTCTGTTTAGAGTCGTCCCCCGCGTATCCCTTCTCCCTCCACAATAATAATAGGAGTTTATTGAAAGAGAGCAGAGTTGAACATTACTTATTGGTGTAATTTAACTTTAATATTTAATATAAAGTAATGTCAAAAGGCAACAGCCGAAAATCGCTTCAGTTTAAAGAATTAAAAAACACTGCAGTAGATTCCTAAGAAAACAGTGCACTTTGATGATGGCTTTTTTCTGCTTTCCTGCAGCATGTCACGTTTTTTTTATTTCTTTCTTTTTCTAAACACATCACACGGCTTACAGGTAAGGAAGCATATATTTACTGAAATAAACAGCAGACTTTGAGACTTTAAAAAACATGTGAAAATGACTGGACTCTGTAACATGTTTTATGGCATTATGAACCACAAGTTCTACTTGTCAGTGACGGAATGAACAATGTTTAGGTCTGGGTTAATCTTATCACTCAGGAGTTTGGCTCCTGCTTTCTATTAGCCCATTTCTTCAGAGACACAGTTATACCAAAGCTTTCTCACTGCAGGATCTGCCCCAGTGCACAGCTCCCACTCCGCTTTGCACAGAGCAGGAAAAACTGGAGCGATGCATGCATTCATGCATCTGGGACAATAACATCTTTATTAACATGTGGACACCTTGGCTTCTGACAGTATCTACATTGTGCTTATCAGTTGTTATACACAGATCTCATATTTATATGGAGAAATATATGGAGAAAAAATATTGCGCTCCAACTAACTGTCGGTCTTCAGGCACACAATCCACAGCAATTTATTACACAGGAATTAACCCTTATAAAACTTTCTTTTTCATTTATAAATCTATAAGGTATAAATGTTACCCATTTAGTTCTGACCCAGTGAGTGACCGAGAGTGGGTGGCTTGCTGTGCGCCATATTATTGGAAAAAGATTACATATAATTTCCAACTTGACCCTGTTGAAAACTGATAGGAGACTGTGTTATGGCCATTTTATCCCAGTTTTGTCGTTGTCTTGACATAATAGAGCTGGTCTCCTTTATTATTTCAAAGGCATGGAGAGCCTAAGTTGACTAGACATGGTTGCCACATTGTCTCCAACAACTGTTTTCCTAATTGTGACAAACTAGTCAGCGAGACTAGAAAGTTCATTTCAGACAATAAATAATGAACATGTCAGCCACACGAGTGAGCATCCTAAACCATCTTACATTAAAAAACACAACAACAACCTTACTAATTTGAACCTAGTGATAAATGTGTCACTTTCAACACAGCACAACCCTGAATTGCATTCACTGGTGTTAATGGATAGTTTTGGACAAGATTTGCTGTGCAGCTATATTTACCAAAAGCCTAAGATTTTTTTGTTTTACTTTTCTGAATCTATTAGGGCATAAAGCTATACCAACTACATACTTACTCAATAGTCATGTCATTTTGATTCTGTCACTTTAGTATTTAAAAGGTGGATAGATTAGAAATGTTTTCTGACATTGAAATCTATTGCTTTAAAGTGGAAATGGTGGACCTCTTCTGTAAAGTGGAGTCTAGCACAGTACGCACACACGATGTAGGCTTTGGATGCAAACGCAGGCACAAGAGCTCAAAGCAAAGCCTTTCTCCCTACAATCATTTGAAAGAGCTTCAAGTTTGTTTTTCCTTTGCCGACACTAGCGTCTCAGACTACTTCGCCCTCATACAAAGAGGTTGTTCATTAAATATTAACTTGTTTAATATTGTCTCTGCACTGTGAAGGCTGTTCAGCCAAGCACCACGATAAACATTAAATATGCTTTTCATCTTTCGCTCCTCTTTCCCCATCAAAAAAAAGAGAAGGAGAAAAAAAAAAGACTGTGATACACTGTAAAAGCCTACACTTTCAAACTTCTGCAGGGAAAAAAATGCTAACCCACCCAACACGCCTGCACAGTATGTGTGTGTTTAAAAAGCTTTAGTTTTCGGTAATTTGCAGCGCTCGTCCTTGCTTGGTGGCCAGCATGCTATCCTGTTCTTGTCATGGACAGAGTCTTTGACGCACATGCTTTGCCTGCTGCCTTGACGAGCACTTCTAAGTAAGAATGACTTGTCAAACTCTGCTACTTCTCCTGGTGTGTGTTTAGCTAACCCAGCGAGGAGAAAGAAAGACACCCAGGGGACAAAATTCCCTCCATGTGTTTCTTTTCATTGTTTTTTTTTTTCTTTTTTCTTTTGGCGGGTGGGGGTAAAGTGAGTACTGCAGCACAGTAAGCCCAAAATATTTCTTTTTGTTTTTCACTGAACAGCTTACATTACCTCTGGACAAAAGAACTATATTCTACCCCCCCAATCATATCAAAGATGTAATTTTTATTTGATTGAAGAACACATAACTTATTTAAGTTTAGTTTACTTTTGTGTGTTACGTGCTTCTGTGATTTTAGGGAGGCAAAAAAGAATTTTCTAGCAAACCCTTGTGGTTTTCCACAGAACACTTTTAATACTTTCCCTTACTTTGCAGTAGGATGAAAGCTGCCGCTGTCTGGCCCTGGATCCCAGAGTCTTGGCTCTGCAGGCCATTGATGCCACAGATCCATTGATAACCTCTAGAACTTCTTAAAGAACAAGATGGAGAGACGTCTGCATGAAGAGATACAAGATAAAGAAAAATGTTAAGTTTTCCTCTGTTCATAACTTTGAGAACCTCCAAAATGAGAGATCAATTTGTTTGTTTATTCATTTATAACTATTTTACATATTGCTTAAGAGACCAACTGTGCATGAATGGTTTATGTCAGAGGAATTATTAATTCAGAGACTGTCACAAAATGACAGGTCTTGTCAAGCAATCATTCAGAAATACTAGCATTAAGATGCTGGCCACATGACACAGATTCAGGGCGCATGCACCACACAAAGATATCATCTGACACACCGAGACATAAATATAGACTTGTGCATGCATATCAGTGCATGCAATTCTCACAATAAATGAATCTCACCGGGGCTCCACTGACAACTAAGGTCACAGTTTGATGTAAATTTGTGCTGGTTGTCTTCAGCTTGATCAGCATATTCCACCTCTTCAGTCATCTTGTCAATGGCATTTTGGCAAGGACAACTACCATGGGGCAAAGCTCTCGCCACCACATCCTGCAATAAAGCACCACAGGGAATAAATCAGGCCAAATGCCCACCAAAGAGCACAGAGCCTTCTGCAAAGACAGACAAAACGCTGTATAATTAGCCAATCTTTTCAAATACCCCACCAAGTGGGCTGTGTGTGTCAGTCTTTTATGACAAGGACCCAGACACGCATAACTTCAAGGTGAATGAATATGAAACAACATGCTAACATATTCGTGGTTCGGGCGAATAGGGAGTGGCGTTTTCTGATACTGTAGATTCAATCACGCTGGCTGTCAGTCAAACCTCATGACTGGATGGGTGAGACATGTTCTGGATTTCATCTGTTTACTTATACTTTCCCTCTACACTCTGCTACTTCTTTAAATAACAAATCATTACCATTCTCTAAGGCATACATATTACCTGCCAAATCCTGCTGGGGCGTCACATATTTAAATACATATTTCATATCTTCACAACGCCCCCCCCTCACCATGCTCAACACTCATTCACCCCCCTCATCGGCTGTCAACTGCATTAGGCAATATGATAATCAAATTAATTATACTTCAGCCCCTCTCTCCTGGCCAGCATGAAAAATAGCTTGACTAGCATTAACGGAGGGCAAATGATGGTGGTCCATCCCCACCCCCTGAGCTTGGTGCGGTTTCCTCTAGTGCTGGTGTCACCGCAGATCTGTCACCCTGATGAGAAAAGCTTCAGAAGGCTGAACCAGGGCAGGTTCTCCCCTGGTTGCCCCCGCCCCCTCCGCTCCCACTCATGCAGGCCCTGGTTCTCCCTGCTCTTCCCCCAGCAACCTAGGGGGGGCTAGAGGGGCTCTGGGAGGCTGTGAGTGTGTCTGTGTGTTGGGGGTTGGAGTGTGGGGAGTTCAAAATTATATAGCTGTAGGGAGTGAGGCTGCAGGGTCACGGAAGATGTGGGACAGGGGTATGTTTTCTGTCCATAACAGTCCCTTCCCCCCATCCAACATGAAAATATACTTACATACATATATAAATATAAACACAAACACACTCTATTGCACAAAAAAACCCCACAATGAAACTCACATGCAAATCACATACTCTACCCTGGAGACATGTTAATCCCACAGTGCAACTTTGAGCTCACAGCACCATTACACAAGGAGCATTTGCTTTGAGCAGTAATACCGATAAGCCAATAGGTTTCTTAGTGAGCTATACAACTTAAAATAGCATAATTAAAAGTAAATATAAATGAAGGCAATGCCTCCATCAGAAGTTTCGGGGAATTATTTAAGGATTCTAAAGTTGCCCACTCTTGCAGAGAAAGTAAAATGTTTGCAAACCTTCAAGCCTGTGAGGCCCTCCGCAGCTTCTAATTTACCAAAAGCCAATTTCTACTCCCCCCCCCGTGCCCCACCACCACCCACATCCCTTGCTTATGTCCGCTTAGCCAGCTACCTGAATGCAAAGTGCCTTAATGTGAGCAGACATGTTTATTAAGCTGGGCCTAGTTTCAGGCTGCAGTGAATATTGCAGACGTCAAAGTAGGCCATGTGGGGCTAGAGGAGAGAGAGTGAGGGATGAAGGGAAAGACCGAGAGCAAGAGTGTGTAAGAGAGAGAGCGCCAGAGCAAGAGAGAGGCCCTCTGGAGGTCGATCTGAACCCTGCCCTGCAGTGCTGTGTTTCTCCTCAACAAAGTTGTCAGACACCAAAGGGTTTTGTTCTTGTATTTGTTTTGCCCTGAGAGCAGTTTGAGTAATCAATCCCGAAGCGACTCAAACTTTTGCTTGTAAAATTATTGATTTGGCATCGAACACTATTGATCTCATTTGCCAAACAAGTTACAACTCGTGGAAGTTTGACTTACAGTGTCTTTGCTCTCCGTGTGCATTTTTGTGAAGCGCAGGTAGCCAACTGGTGCAAAGGCATCTGCTGAGTGGATCACCGTCTCCGCCGCATCACTGCACAAATGCACAATGAACGTACATATATATTTGGGGAAAGAACCTCCCCAGTCTACATACATGCTTCGAAAGTGTCAGACACACAGTTTATAATGCTTTACTTACATAACAATCTTCTTTTTGAAGAGAGGACAATCAAGGGTTAAGGTTTCATATTCACCTCCTTCTCCACATATATGGACTCCATACTCCTGTGAGAGCTACTCGGGTGGGGTGGGGTGGGGTGGGGGGGACATTATTTTAACAATAATTTCTTTCAGTTTATCTCAATCTCTTCAATCTCAACTGAATCCCAAATTTTTGATACAAAAAATTCAAAAATTTTAAAATGTATAAAATTTTATACATTTTAAAATGTATAAAATGCTGAATGAAAATTATTTTTATATTAAATCATAAATCACATTATTATTATTAGTATTATTATTATTATTATTAATAATAATAATAATAATAATAATAATAATAAAGGGATTATTCTAACAAACAATGCCCTGCTGGTACCGGAGCCATTGCCTGGAATGGTTAAAACATTTTGCCAGCTTCAGAGAAAGATGAAACTATTTGCAACAGTGGTGAAAGCAGTAATTGTACAAGAATGTAAACAGGCTGACTGGGATATTTTCTCACCATAAATCACACAGCGCAAAGTGACAAGAATAAAAATCATAAACCCAATGCATAATTTGAACTGAATGACTCTGAAATCATTTTGTAGCCAGCTCTGAATACGAACATCAGGTACTGTCCTGGACACACGAGGCTGAAAAGGTGGTGGAGTATCTACCATCCAAATTACCTGTTTCAAGTAGGGCTCCATGTCAGCCAGAGGTTTTCCTAAGTGCTTCTCTGGATCCAGGCCTGGCACACATGTGGGAAGAGACACATATGAATATACACAAAGCACTACACAAAGACAGAAATACAAACACAAACACCATTGCAAACAGACAAACGCATGCACAGACAGAGAACGAGAGAGAGAGAGAGAGCGGTCTGATCAGGAACACAACACAGTGATTGAAGATGACAGGCAGGGAGGTTTACGGGCAGTCGCACAAACACACATGTAAACCTGCGCCCTGGATCTATTTGTTTGACTTTGCAAGTAGTGTACACAGATCTCTCCGGGTAAGGGCAACAGTTTTCAGTTGCTGGCCACAGACGCCCCCCCCCTTACAATCCCTCGCCCACAACCCCCTCCCCAACAAGTTCCCTTTGAGAACATAAACTCTGGAAAGAGATCTTGTTTATTTGGCTTTCCCCTCCCCTTCCCCTGAAATGGTGCATGGAAGTGACTCACAGGAATGGGAGCGAAAAGAAGAAAGGGAAGAGAAGGGTGGTGAGTTTTGTATGCATATCCAGTGGTGCCACACTTTTAAAATACAAGCTGACTGGCCCTCACTCCCCAGAAACAAAAACAAGTAAATCCAACCAGCAGCCTTTTACCATGCTCGCTTCCCCTTTTGATAACATATCCAAATCCAGACCTGAGCTTAAATGACAGATTAGTACCTTGATAGCTGTAATTTAGGAACGATCTACATATTAGGAGGAATAAAAGGCTGAAAACAGCGAGAAGTTTACTCAGCTTGTTGAGAATTGCAGGGTTTTACTACTTTGTGACGCTAAGTCCTGATTTTGTGCTCTACATGCTCTTTCCTGAGGGCACTAAGCCGAACTCCATCTCACCCTGTCGCTCCTTTCACAAAGAAAGTGCAGCCAATGATTTCCTGCTGCACATTCTTTGCTGTTCCGACAAAACACAAAGCTTCGAGTACCAGGTGCTTTCTACAAAGAATAACAATAACGACATAACAGGACACAAATGTAAAATGCTATATTTTAAGAAAGCCAAGCAATGCTGCTGCCAGCACGTTTAGAGTGAAACACCTGACTGTTTTACAAAAATATGAGGGCAAAATTATGTTAATTACTTCTTGATGGCCACTAGTGAAGGCTCTCCTTATTCTTCATCATATTTCTTTGCCCTTTCTGTGGCTGCCTATAAACTGATCGACATAATCATTATCGCATTATCGAGTAACTGATGACTTATATGGAGTAACGCGGAATTGTGACAACGATGTCATCAAAAAAAAAGCTGCTGACCCAAATTATTCCTCTGAAAATCTAGTATAGCTCCACTATTCCTAGACATCAGGTGATCCTGTTCATCGGCATGTTCATGTGTTTAATTAAAGGAACTAAGTTCATCGTAATGTGAGAATCTCTCTTCTCTCATGGCCTGACAGCCTCAAAGGTTAACGTGTCATCCACGGGCCCCCATGGGGAGCAATGGATGGGAGACGTGAGGGAAGGCAGAGGAGATGTGAAGGAAGGGCGTCGCATCCCATCCCAGTTCATCTTAATCCCAGCTGTGTCTCTCCTCCGGGCCCCGGTGGTCCGGCGCTGCAGGGAGAGACGGAGGGCCACAACAGTGGGAGGGACGAAGGGCCATAACAGTGAGAGGGCGGGAGGGAAGGAGGTTGGAGAGAGTGTGGAGAGAGAATGAGCAGACCCTTATTCTCTTCCCAGGGGATCTGTGGTCTTAATTAGTGTGAGAATATCTAATCTCAACATCCTCTCATCTTAACCCTGCCACAAAGGTAATAAGGAGAGACGAAAAAAAAAAAAGCATTAAAATTCAATCCAATTTAAATATCCTCTTTAATTAGTCATGCCATTTTAACAAATTTTAATAATTGGCTCCAAATTGCTGAGGGGATGCCGCATTTTTTAATACGTTCATTAACCTCCTCGCTCTTAAATAATATATCATACGTGATTTGATATTTACGAGGAAAGAAGAGGATGACGGAAACCAGGAAGACAGGAATGAGTGATAAAAACGATGCAAAGACGACACTAATGTGGAGGCATTTCTCCTAACACCACTTAGCACTTGTATGAGTGTTCTCTTAATTGATGTTTCTGACTGATTTAAGGTTACTCAAACCAACTGGAAATGAGAGTAGATGGAGTGAGCTTCTACTTCTAACATACATTCTTTGCAAAGTCTTTGAGTAGCCACCGGTGTGAGCCTTCAGCAATCTAACACCACTCATTTACATGATCTTCACATCTCTGTCTCCTCTGAACCTGTTTTACAACTTGACCTAAACCCAATTACCTAACCTCATTATGCCACATTAAACCCAAATAAGCCCACCAGAAGCTGCCATTAGTCTGTCGCCAGAGACAGCAAGATCACACTTTGTAGAGAGAGGAGCTTTCCTAAGAGAGACTGAGAGGAATAGCTCTCCTTTAAAAGGGCTTTTTACCTCGTATTATCCTATAAAACTACAATTAAATTCAGTGAACTTTAAAACCAGGGAGTCCAGTAATGAGGGAGAGCATTTCTTTTCAAGAACAGTGCCGACATTTAGGGGTTGAAATTAAGGAGGAAGAAAAAGTTTACCAGGAAACCGTGAGTCAATTACGTTTTTATACTGAGGTATAAAATAGTCTTTAAAAACAATATAAAAATATAAAAACAAATATAAAACACTAAAACTGTAAGATGTAGGAGATGTTAACTGATAAATAATCATAAAAAAAATGTTGTAAAGTAAAGACGATGTCGAAAAAATAAATCCGTCTGAACTCTACAGAAAATCCGAGAAGTCAGTGAATGAAATTATTTCTATTAATGTTGTACTAATTCCTTTAAACGATCGCGATTGGGTTTTCCCATCTCAAAAATCCACAGCAGTAAGTTACCTATTTAATTGAAAGTGACTGTGATTTTGCTTACTGAGCCTAATGCCAAATTAAAAGCTGGGAGATTCTAGATACTGTCTGAGCTGAGCTGAGCTGAGCTGAGCGCAGTATCGCAGGCATCCGCAGGTTGTCTTAAGATCTGCCAGCTGACAGCTCAGCTTTAATCCTTGCCTTCAGAGAGAAAAGGCAGAGAAAATTGGATTCATGATGTGTAACATTTTAGCCTTTAAATGGATCAAATAAGCATCTCCTCCCTAGTAGGTGAGCTGCACCAGCCTTTAAACAACGCACTCAAAGACCCCCGCCAAAACAATAGCTGTTCACTATCACCTAATCTTCGCAAGACAGACAGAGGAATACAAAACAGAAAGGAAGAAAGGAGAAGAGGGAAGTAGCACGGTACAAAGGATGATAAGATTAAGGTTATATGTGAAATTTGTCAAGCTCTTATCTGAAGTTCAGTGTCTGTTAGCAGAATAATGGGCAGCATGAACTGCGTAGCAATCACATCAAAATGAAATCTTTTCAGTCCAACAAATGATAGAGAAGAAACTGGGGACCAAAATTAACCTATGGAAAATATTTTTCAGCTCTACGGTGAAACTGAACAACGGGTAATGTAAAAAAACAAACACACAACCCCCCCCCCAAAAAAAAAATGCAGCCCATCATTCTTAAACTATTTAAGGTAAACCGTGAGTCTTGACGCAATAACAGGCCAAACCATCCGCAGTAGAGAACTGAGCAAAAATAAATTAGAATCTTTTCATTGACATTTCTTTTTGTTTTTCACATGTGAATTTCTTGTCATATAATGGAAATTAAAAATACATTTATCTTGGAGTATTATAATAGATTCAATTGAAAGAGCTGGAAAGGTAGTCTCTTAAAGAATTCACCAATTAACAATGTATTTCTCATTTAGTCATTTTTTCCAACACATTCTCTGATTTGTTGTTTCGCTTTCTGATTCATAATAGTACACTCAGGATATTTGAATTACTATAACTCAACAGTGGATCTGAATATGCGATTTGACTGCAAAAAAAAAAGTATACATACAGTATCATTTTTATATATTTTAAGTAATAAAAACCATCCCTGCACTTTTATAAACCTTCCCACGGTCTTTGAAAACCCTGTTATAACGCTGTTATTAATTTTCTAGGCTAGAAAATGCTTATTTTACTGCAAAAATAATTCAAATCTAAAAAAAAATTAAATACCTATAAGGTGCAGAAACCTGCGATATCATGAAATTCCTACGATATAAATTTACAGATCAATCTGTGATGTAGCGAGTCCAAAAAAGGTGATGGCGTGGGATTACTGTGCATGTGTTTTTAAAAAAATGATCTATTACCCATCTGCCTAAGTAACTTCATCTTTGTTGGTTTCTAAACAGCCAAAGCACAAAGCAGTGTTTTTTTTATCAGCAGAAAATTTTTTCTCTAAAAAAATCAGAATTCTGACTTTTAAAAAAACATATCCCCACTTGTTTGTTTTTTTTCTCCAGTGGCCCTAATCTTCTTCTGTAACTATCACAACTTTAAAACCCGGAGATTTTGGACAATAATCCCAGACAAAAACATGACAATGTGAAAAAATTTGAGGCCCTCCATCGCACCAATTTCAAAGTTGGCCATTATAACCACGCTGCAATCCAAGACAATGGCAGAAATTTAGGATGATCATCTCACAATGTGACTTATACTACTATCCACAAGTACTAAACAAAAAATAGAAATGCCGCATGAAAATACGCAACACCAGAACTGTGCCAATAACAACTATGGATCCTGGGCACTAATTCAGTAGGTAATGCCATCCTGCAATATTCATCAAACCTGATCCTACATTGAGGCTTTCTGAAGTCTCAATTAGTAATGTTGCCTTCATATATAGAAACAATACCAAGCAAAGCCTGTTTTTATTTACACTCTCAGATACCCTGTGGCACCTTGGTACTTCATTGCAGTACAGAAAATGTCTACAAATAACATAAGTTTGCTAAAAACAAATTAAATTGGTCCGGGTTAGAGAACAGAACACTTAATTTCAAGAACAACCTGCATCTTGTCTTTTTACAGATAATCTCATATCTGATAACAGGCTCTGTTTGGTACTGTTTCTGTATCTAGATGCTTTGCCAGTGTGGTTCTAATATTTAAATCAAACATGCTTTAGCAAACCGTTGAGGTCTTTGATCACTAATTGTCCTTTAAATATACATTAAACTATAATAAAGTGATGAGGTGACAGCAAACGCGTGACATAAGTTCCCTAATTCCAAGCTTAAAGCATGTGTTCGTGTGAAGGGTAAAAGTTCATGCAGAGATAAAAGATTTTCCAACAGGCAGACCGCGATTTCACACATGCCAATTATATCTGGAGCTGAGGACCAATTAACTGCTGAACCTGTGCCCTTATACCCACATGCACTAATCAATTGATTTACTAATTACATGAATATTTAATACTAGCTTTTAGGATTTCCAATTATCCACAGTTAGCTGTAGAGACACAGCACCAAAAAAGGAATGTGCCTCCACCTTTCAGACGAATGCTTTGTTGCTCATTAGAAGCTTTATCTGACATTCGTGGGCTCAGATCCAGTTGAACTTATTTCCCAGCCTGCAATTTGGGATCTTCAATGACTGAATTTTTTTTTTCTCGTTTGTGGTTTAACACCGCCGTCAGCACACAAAGGAACACTTCCAGAGAATTCACTAAGAGGATCATCCTGCATTTGGACACCTGTCTTTTCATTACAGGGATTTATTACTAAGAAACATAAACTTCCTTAAAGAAAGATAGAAAGAAAAGAGAAAGAAAGAAAGAAAAGAGCCCCCCCCCCAAAAAAAAACACAATTTCTTCAAGAATATTATAAGCTGTTGTAGCTATCTGTGCAACTGCAAACTTAACCCTTGCCCCGTGAAAGTATTTTTCCTCTCCTCCTAGGGTTTGCACACCTAAATCCCTCCAAATCTCTTTTTCTTGCTTTCTCTCTCTCAGACACAAACACCAAAGGCCACCAGGTATGCCCCTCTGTCACCCAATCTTCCCCAAACTGCACACCTCACTGCACAGGCCTGCTTCCACCAAAGCTGCAATTATATGAGTGCTGCTTAAAATGCCTTGGGCGCTTGCACCCCTATTCAATTCTCTCCTTTCTAATTACCACTGCCTTGGGACAGGTGAGAAGTCAGGGCTGATAAAATCTTTTCTTTTTACCTGTAGCCAAAACACACATCCCTAAATACACACAAACACCTACAGTGGGAGGCCAAGATACACACTCAAAGTCACCCGAGGTGATTTTCCTTTCTAATTATAATCTTCCAGAAAATGTTGAGAATTTGCTTTTAGAGTAAGATGTGTTTAGAGTTAAAAGCCGGCAGAAGCTGCAGGGTTACAGGGTGATTGAGGTCTTTAAGGTAGGGTGTTTTGGTTACATGCTTGTCATTTCAGGAAGGTGATTGATAGCTAATATAAATGCAGACTTAGATTGTATTGGGTTACAAATGCAAATCAAGATAAGAAAAAAAAAATGTTGTCTGTAGTAAACACAATTATGATACTGTGAGAAAAAATGGATTCTGACATCATCTTTACTCTGATGGGCATCTGACAAGTTAATATTATTTATTACTAAAACGCCCTTTATAAAAGCCATTAAAAATGAGAAATGGCTCCAGGAAATAAAGCACCAATGATGAATGGCTTGACAAGTGCATTCCATAAGAGGTTATTTGAGCAGTGTTGAAAGATATGCAGAATATCATGAACACCGTGCTCAGCTCTGTGGGTCATCAGTCAGCCGTGGACCCCTTTTCGACTGATTGCTACCAAAGGTGACAACAACCACTTAACAGCACGTAAACAGTGTCTACATGATGATCTATCGCCACGAGTAGTTTGTGAGTAAAAAGAACCATTTGTAGCCATAATTATCGTTTATCACCGGCATCGTCAAAAGGGATCCAGCTGCACTGTCAAGTAGATACAGGTAGGAATCTTAACATCATATACCAGGGAAAGAAAAACTTTTTTTCCCCTTTGTGTCTCCTGTTATTCAGTAATCTGATCTTTCTGTCCTCGGGCTCCAAAACAGGCATGTAGAGAGCAGGTGACACCACATTAACCTCTTCCGTCAGTGCTGAAGCAGTTGAAAAACGTAAATGAGAGATACCAGATTTTAATCTTCGCTTCATGGACCATGTAGTCTGAGCTCTGCATAAGCACAGTCAGCAGAGTTTCTCACATACAATGGGGACATGTGTCGCTTATTGACAGGTTGCATTCATGTACAGGGCAATCAACTGTGATTATTTCTCGACTGCCAACCTTTCCTCCACACACCCTCCTAATACGACCGTGCACTTTCCTCACACCTCCTCCTTCTGTGCGTCTTATCTTTTCATATTGTTCTCTGCTTCAATACTTTTGCCGCTGGCACAAGTCTCAACACCACAGCTAAGCTGCAGATTAATGATTAGGGCATTACTCTGTTTGTCTCTCTCTTTTTTCCCCCTCTGGTTACACCTTTTTACTCTCCTACCCTTACACTTATGCAAATTTTTCCTTCGGTGCCCATTCCAAACACAGCGCAACCAAAATAGCACCTCGGGAGAACATAAAGAGAGCGCTCACCAGTGGGCTAAAACATAAACTCACCGAAAGCGGCAACTTTAATGAGGATCGCATGAAGGTCTGATGATATCATCTCAGAGAGCAAGGACTCTTGGTCTCGCCGCCACAGGTAGGCCAAGGGCTGCAAACCAAGCCGCAAACATCTGGGGAACAGGTGAAGAGATCCAAACTGGTTAATACTGAATATTAGCCAAAGTTAGAACAACTTCAAAGCCACTTGGTTGGGCAACTCTCCATTTACGGGAAAGCTGCCACCCTGATGGGCCCACAGCACATGCTGCCACCTGCCACCGCAGCCAGTGGTTTTATTCAAGGAGAAGACACACACACACATATACACACACAAACCCCCCCCAAAACACAAAAAACTTCATCTTAAGCTGTGGCTTGTCTTTCACATAAACTCAGGTGAAACACACATATCCACAGCAGGTAACTGGAGCCAAACAGTCTGCAGACAAATGTCTACTGCTTAAGAAATGCCTGAGCTGCTTACGTATATATGTGTGGGAAAACAATAGCTGACTGACAGCAGGATTTGTTCATGTAAAGAGTCTTTGTGTTCTGCTGTGTCCAGTTTATAAAAATCAAAAAAGAAAAAAAGTAGGATAAGAGTAAAAGTAATATTTGTAGGTGTCTTTCACACAAAATAATTTTTTTTTCTTTCTCGAATAAAAGCTGTGTGTCTAACCAAAAAGAAAAATGCACTTTTAAAATGATCAAAGTCACTTGGCAATTAGCCAGCCATCAGTTTCAGCCATCATTTCATTTTGCTCCATAAAAACAGAACCACTTCAAATATAGTGTAAATAACTTCACATAAATATAATGCAGTGCATGTATGTGTGTGTGTGTTTAAGCAAAACTCGGCCCAAATTTGTAACGCAGTAGAGACTGCACACGATGTGCTCTTTTCATTCAGTGGACATAACAATGTGTCTCATATAAGTTCAGAGGTGTGCGTGCACGTTAAACTAACAATGTGGTCTGGATCGTGAGAGTGCACGTGTTCAACTTACACATTCTCCACCCGGACCCTCTGGTAATCAGAGAGAATGGCCCCTACTGACACTGCTTCGACGCCCTCCGTTTCCTGTGTGGAGCAAAAAATGGAGGAAACTTAACTACAAACATTTCTTGACTTTTCCATTATAAAGCAAGTGCGATGTGCATAATGTAACAGCAATTTGATGTCACCAGTTTCTCGAGGCCAAATACCCCTTTCTCAAACTATAACGGTATCCCAAAGTGTTATCTGAACAAAACCACACACACACACACACACACACACACACAGATGTAAACACAGACGCGCAGAGACTGAAAGACACAAAGAAAGCAGATTCCTGACAGCTCACTCCTTTCATTGGACCGCAATCCTGTGGGGATGTTTACACTCTGGTCGTATCAAGGCCTTTACGGTCCAGCCCGTATCCCCTGGAGGTTTGCGCACATGGCTCTGTGAGTGAACTGGCCTGTTTATGCTTACGTGTGTGTGTATGTATGTGTGACTGGAGGCACCAGCACCACCAAAGGCAATTGCTGGACCTTATCAGTAGTCTAGAATAAGCAGGACATGAGAGTGTCTGGCTGCAGCCTGCATCCTGTACACCAACAGCTGGAAGATGAAACCACAGTGACAACTTGAAGTATCAGCGGAACTTTGTGTCTGTGAGTGGCATGTATCTTTAATACTGCTAAAGGCTAATCTAATTGCTTTTCATATCATATTCATATTTCAGAAACAGTGAGACAACTATGCACTCGAGAGATACTGACACAGCCTTGAGATGCATTCAATCTTCTTACAGAAAAACAAGCTTGATCTAGAGTGACAAATACAAACACACACACAAACACGCACACACACAGGCGGAAGCAAGGGCTACATGCTGACGTGCATACATACAACGAAATAAAGGCACAACCTCCGTCTCCACCTCAATGCCCCTCCCTTACTCAAACCCACCTGCAGATTCATTAGAACATTACATGGGCTGTAATTAGAATAAGAGGCAGGGGTAGAAGCAGTGGAGGGATGCACAAGTCTCCACTAAATTACCT